>JAJMHP010000008.1:0-286199 GCA_030583235.1 Metschnikowia lunata | reverse complement strand
CAGTTCGGTGCAGGGACTCAGGGCATGGTAATGTTCTTGAGCCCCTTCTGAATAGACTATTGTCTCGGGCACTACGTCGGACACTTCCGATGGGCCGATGACAAGGGGTATTCAGAAATCAGATCAAGAGGTTGATCTCCTTTTGGGTAGAGGTTCTTTAACAGTGTAACCACTGGAGGGGAATTTCGTGCTTGGGCTTTTCTTGAGCGCCTGAAGTGAGGTTGCGATCTATTGCAGGTTTTTTCTATAGTTCTATAGTTTTTTGCGTTACTGTGCGGGGTGAGAGCTCGTCGCAGTGACATTCTGCAATATGATGTTTCTTTAAAAAAAAAAAAAAAAAAAAAAGGTTTTTTAAAAAGGCGTATTTTACGTTTATTTTGAGGTCACTACGCGTGATTCAAGGTTTCTTCTAGATGAATGTCAAACTTGTGGTACCATCACACTATGTCAGTTAAAGACGACTTATTGTTCTTCCTAGACTGATGACAGAAACACACCCTTTTGATTTCTTAGATTGAGCCTACCCTTGAAGGGAAGATTTTCCAGAATGATGATACAATCTTCTGCTAGATTCTGAGTGTTATACATAAACTCAATTGTCGCGAATTGCTCCATCAATTATTATTACGAAGCCCTAGGGATCACTTCCAGAGCGAAAGCTGTTGATTGAAAACTCCCAGCCAACTGTTCTGTATAATGCTTGGAAGAACAGGTTGCTGCTCGAATACATAAGCCTCCTGTGTTCAATCTGACCAATAATCACTTGTACACCAACTGGGGATTCCCCATGCAGTAATTTTGCACAAACAATTGATTGAATTGTTGAATTCGGTGATAATATTATGTGGCTCTTCTTAAATCAACGACCGGTGGAAACAAATTCAATTAGAAGGTAAGGTAACGGGGCTATAGATTAATCCATTTCCTTATACAACACGTGTTTGGTTTAAGCGGATTCAACAACAAACCGCCACAAGTTCAAGGGGTTTTGCACTTCAGGTATTTTCTACTTAGGAAGCAGTCCATACTGTAACTTTCAAATCTGTAGTAGATCAGAATGAAGTTTTAAGGAGATAGCAAAGGTATGAAGCCATCTTCCTTTTCTCTAACAGTTTTGGACATACGGTCCTTGCACCTTTTTCTTTAAAAATAGTTTTCATTCTGTGCACTTTAATGGATGTATTGTTTATTACAACTTTACTAAAATCTTAAGCTGTAGAAATGCTAGAACTTTCAGGAGGAAGGGAGAATTAACAGATGAATTTGCTTATGGCAATTGCGCTTGCTGGTGTTATTTATGTGACCCGTTCCTGCCAATAAAATGAAAAGAAAGAGAAACATTCCAAGATGCTGAGAAAATGCTCAGGATGGGCAGATTTTGTCTTCTGTTGGGCATTTTACTTTTTTTTAGGAAACATCACATTACAGAGATATCCTTACATTCGATAAATCGTAATTGGATTGAAAACATTTGAAATAATGGACAATATTGTCCATCTCTTACCATTTTACCCGAAAGGTCCCCTTGGTTAATGGCTAAGGTAAAACAACTTGATTTCAAAAATTCTGTTTTCCACGAAAACGCCTGGTTAGCTCAATCGGTAGAGCATTTGACTCTTAATCTGAATAAGGTCAATCAAAAGGTTGCGGGTTCGAGCCCCGCATCGGGCTTCTTTTTGGTTCTTTAGAACTGCCCAGCTCTTTTCTCTATTGTTTTACAATTATCCTGAAGTTCACAATCAAAACTACCTTTTGTCCAACAGATTATCGTTATCAGGGTTAATATACATTTGCGACTACATCGTCGCCTACAATTTCCTTTCATTCTCTTCCACGGCGCACGGGAATAAGCCCCGGCGAGAGGACTTGCATCGCGTCGCAGTTCGAGAATTTGCCAGCCGTGCATTAGCCACCTACAGCCCAGTACCTACTAGATGATATACCTCCCAGGATAAAGAGGGAAAAGTCATAAAGCTTCCTAATTACTACTTTTGATCACTCACAAATATATCAAATTTTGCTCTCTACTTTCTGGCACTTTCAAAACTCAAAACCTTGTCCTGCTGAAATTCCGTGACGCACGTTCGGCACAAGCCTCGTGCGCATGCCCATCGCAGTTCCTGCAGCATCAGATCGGCCCAAGATAGGAAAGAGTCATCGGAGGGTCCCAATGTGTCATTTCAGTAAAAGCTCCTACGCCGGCTTTAGAGCTCAAACTGCCGCTGTGTCCTGCTCCTCGATAACTTTCTCACGCGACGGGTAGTAAAACTGACAACTCTGGACCGGTATTCCCCTCATTTTCCCTGCCTTCACGCCCCCTATAGTGAACACACTGGCTCAACATAGGTAGCTTACAAAGCACAATGTCGAAGCTAGATAAAACCGAAAGCATCTCGAATAACGAATCTACGCGTTATGTAGACTCCAAAGATGAGATCACTCCATATCTCTTCATCAAAAAAGCATCGGATATGTTGGATTCCTTTGGGGTTGAGGTGACTGGAATCGAGCGCATCTCTCCCTACAAAAGATCTCAAAATAGGCTCCGACGCCTCATCACCGTGACGGGATTATGGTTCTCTGCATGTGGCGGTCTCTCGTCCATGTCTGCTTTCTACCTTGGGCCCATGCTTTTTGGGCTAGGCCTCAAAAAATCAATGCTAGCAGGCATGTTGGGCCTGTTTCTTGGGTGTCTTGTTGCTGCCTACTGTTCGTTGATGGGGCCGCGTTCCGGGTGCCGGCAAATGGTAACTGCTCGGTTTTTGTTTGGCTGGTGGATGGTCAAGTTGGTGGCAATTGCTTCTATGGTTGGTGTTATGGGCTGGTCCGTGGTCAATTGTATAGTTGGGGGTCAGATTCTTAACCATGTGAGCGACGGCAAGGTGCCTTTGGTGATTTCGATAGTCATAATAGCCGCCACTTCACTCTGTATTTCCATTCTTGGCATCCGCTTTGTGTTGAAGGTGGAGGCGTTTCTTCTGATTCCAGTAATGGCCGCCTTTATGATGTTGTATATTGTTTCGGCCAACAAGTACCGGTACTTGTCTGGGACGGATTCACCAGCAGAAGATGCTGCCACTATCAAGGGCAACACCATATCGTTTTTTGCCTTGTGTTTCTCCACAACGTCCACGTGGGGATCAATTGCATCCGACTACTATATCTTGTTTCCTCAAGATACCCCGAATGCCGAAGTATTCGCCTTGACGTTTTTCGGCATTTTTCTTCCGACGTCGTTTGTGGGTCTCGTGGCCCTTTTGACGGGAAATATTGCTTTAAATCACCAGCCATGGGCCCACGCGTACGAAACTCTTGGAATGGGTGGGCTTTTAGGAGCCATTTTCGAGCCCTGGGGTGCCGGAGGCAAGTTTTTGCTTGTGGTCATTTTCCTCTCGTTGATATCTAACAACATCTTAAACACGTACCTGGCAGTGTTTGGTATGCAAATCATAGGGCTTCCGTTGGCCCGAGTCCCACGTTGGGCATGGTCGGTACTTCTTACTGCGCTATATTTGGCGTTAGCCGTGATTGGCCGAAACAAATTTGCCACTATTTTGGGCAATTTCTTGCCCATGGTCGGGTACTGGCTCTCGATTTACTTTGCCTTGCTCTTGGAGGAAAACGTAATTTTCCGTACCAAGCGATTCCGTCATCTCTATACCAAAGAATTTGCTGATACTGACACTGACACGTGGTCGTTGACCGGAGGCGAACACTGCAACTACAACTTCCTAATTTGGAACACCCAAGCAAAGCTTACACATGGCTATGCTGCGACTTTTGCCTTTGTCGTGGGTGCTGCTGGAGCCGCTGTAGGAATGTCGCAAACGTATTGGATTGGGCCCTTGGCTCGTAAAGTAGGAGGAGAGTTTGGAGGTGATATCGCCATGTGGCTATGTATGGGTTTCTCTGGTCTAGTTTATCCGTGGCTAAGGTGTTGGGAACTCAAGACGTTTGGCCGGTGAGTTGGGGTTGAGTCGGAGTTAAGTCTGGCTTAAGTCCGGGTCAAGTCAAGTTTCGGTATGCGTGCTTATGGGGAAAATTTTATGAAGATTTCTGGCGGGAAATAAAGGGGTAGATTGAAAACAATCAGGCTACGAAAGACTCGTGGTTCAAAATTAGCTCAGGCGTAAAGAGTGTACGTGATAAACGCACGTGTAACATTATACTAGGCAGTCAAGAGCAATTCCTCGTCTTCGTTGTTGTTACTCGTGATCGTTATCCTTACCCATTTTTATTATAGTTACAACAAAAACTGTCCCTGTTTTTGTTATCGCTATGCCACAACATGTTTTTCTACCTAATTTGTGGGACTTTTGAATCTAAATCATATTTTATCTCACGTGCACAATATTTATCAAGGGGTAGTTTTTGGTTTCAAGCACAGGGACTTTCAAGAAGATTCTACTTCGAGAACCTACTAGATAATCTCACAGTCGTTCTGAAATGCTTTTTCATTGCCGTCCAGGGAAAGCAATTGTTCAACCTCTTGAACGTTCGCAACTTCGGTAATCATTTCGTTCTCCGCCACCACATCAATATCACCGTCCACTATGTCATTTTTGATGGCCGATCTTCGTTCCTAATCACACCCCGGGACTTGAGCATCGCCAACAACTTGACTGTTTCTGGCAGAAGCCGATTTCTTTTCTTTGTGACTATGTCTCCCACACGAGAAAAGAGGGATTCGACGGGTACTGACAGAGCTGGCAAAGTGAACAAGTCTTTTGATATACGATAAAGTACAGGAAAAGATGATTTTCCAGTGACGTCCTCCTCTTCAGGCTCGTATTCTTCTCTGAGGTATCTCTCAATTTCGTTTGCGATCTCAGCATCGCTTTTACGTTTGACAAAATCAAAGACAAGCTCAGTATCAGAGGGTATCGGGGAGAACACGTCGTCAGTAACAACTGAGGTCCTGGCCAAATCATCCTTGTGTTGACTTTTGTACAAATTGTACACCTCATAGAAGAAAGATTTGATGGCGCTGATTTTGGATTCTGAAAGGTTAACATTTTTAAACACCTGAAGCTTGAAGCGCGGATCAAGAACTATTGCTACTTCATGAAACCTCGTTCTCCAGCAGTTAGTCATGCCAGGCTATGGCTGTTGCCTAATTCGAATCAAGACTAAGCATAAGAATGTCAGTTTCATCCAACAGCATGTTCCCAGCTATACACTGTACTCTAAACCTCTAACGTCGCTCATCTTGCGTTTTTTTCGGATTATGTAGTGAATTCCAAGACAATAATATAGTGTTTTAGTCTCGTAAAACCCATGCTTCCGACGTTCAAAACTTTAATACAGCTTGTCGAAAATTCAGTCTCGCCATAGTTTGGTAACGATAACTATAACGAGAATCTTCTTCGTTATCTTCCTCGCTGTCATATGGTAACTAATACGAAAATGGTCTTCGTTTTCTTTGCCATAGGACGTTTTTTTTTTTTTCGTAGGATGAATACGAGGCTCGATCCTAACGAAATTCGTTAACGGAGTGTGATGAAGCGAACGATGATCTACACTAAGATTATCTATCACGGATCAAAGTGATACCGCATTTTCGATTAGACTGAAGGGAATTCGACGTATTGATTCGCTCGGTAGGCGTGAGCAAGAGTCACTATATTAGGTGGCTGGTAAACTAGCTGCTACGGATATCACTTCTCATTTCCCATCTTTTTTGGGGATCATCACTTCTTACTCATCTTTTAGTCTACTAAAGCCGTCGATGAACTTGTGTGTTGCCCATGGCAAATTCATTCCCCCCTTCCTCCCCAAAGCTCTCATGTAACTTAAATTAATCATTCAAAAGAAAAAAAAAAATGGTTTAAAGTATGGCCCTTTCGATACATTACAAGGGAAACCACCGTGTACAATAACATACCACTCATCATTACTTCTGCACTTCCACACTTTTTAAGTCCATCATGCAGCAGTCCTGAGGAGATAGTTCACTGAAATTCAAACCAATGAACGCACAGAAAAGAACAAAATCATGAAACCGTCAATAAAAGAAAGTAGTGGCTGGTCTCTTTTGAGGAGGTGTCTTAGGGGCTACGTGTGGTACCACTTTGCATATGATCACTCCTGGTATGCCAACTTGTCAAATACCAGAGAGTCTTTCAAAGACGGAAAATTTAGGAAAAAATAAAATTCAAAAAACCTTCTTGCACTCTACGGGAACTAACATGAGTAATATAGTGCGTGCGTTTGCTATTATGAGGACTATCGAAACATTAAAGGGCAGCCGTTCAAACCGGAATTTTGCGTGCCGCACAGAGCGCAAATGCTGGGTAGCATGCAGGTCACGCATTATCTCGCATGCTGGAATGAGCGTCATGCGCAGGAGAATACGCAAAGTGCCAGAAGATACTCTTAAGAACCTCAATTTTTCTTCATTAGCAGTCAGAGAAGGTCGTTTTGGAGCAGGAGACAGAACCAGCGTGTAAGGTTCATTCTTGGTCGTCAAATTTTATTTTGGCACAACGGGTAGAGTCTCCCAAAGCGTGTGCATATGCATGACACATATTTTTACATGTGCACCTAGCTTGGAAATTCCGATTTATATGCACTCCGCACATACTCAGATCGTAAATACCTGAGTCATCAGAGCACATTTGAATGCTGAAGAAATGGTTTTATGCCTGGTGTGTAATCCAGCCCGCACACTGCTTTATAATTTTGGATACTGTCAACATACTCCTTAAGCTTACGAGATTTCGTAAGTGGTGCTAACTTTTTCTCAACGCGTCTGAATTACCTGAAACCGACCCCTAGCAGACTCGACCCTCACAAACAAGCAAAGACTTCACGAGCTATTTTTCACATTAATCAATTGAATCACCCTTGACTTTTACCACCCTTCATAGCAATGAAACTGAAACCCCAACCGAAAGAGGACCCTGTGTGGTCCATCTTACCCTCTTACGATATGTACCAGTACACATTCAATGGAATCACCGACCCTCCCAAGTATGGAGACACCGCTTCGGTTCATGAATCGGCATATACCCCATCACAAGTGTCTCGGTCTTCAAGTGAGGCACCAACACAAACTACAGCACTTACATCTTATGATCACCTTCATCACACAGATTCCCCACAAAATTTTAGCCAAAGTGATACCTCAGATACTGCCCTGTCGACGTCCAGTCCTAGTCTTATTGTTGCAGATGAAGCTACCCACACATGGAGAGAAACGCTTTTGGACAACATTGATAACTTGAGAAACTACTCGGAATCAGACAACAAGTACATGCAAAGTGTGGAACTTTCCGTGTATTTCACTGAGGATGTCGGAAAGAGAGGCGAGCAACCTAACCATGTTGACCCGTCTCATTTCGAGTACAAGCAAGGCGACTACTTGAACGGGTATATCTACATCCACAATACGAGTGAAAAGCCCATTCCATTTGATATGTTTTATGTTCTTTTCGAGGGCAACATCACCGTGAATAGTCCAAGTTTGCCCACTAAGAAGCGAGTGGTGCACGTGAAAAAGTTCTTGGAAATGTACGATTTTGCAGCCTCTTGGAACCAGTCCAAGATCGACCGTTTGCTCACGGAAATGAGCGAAGACCAGCACGCATGCGTTAATTGCGTTGATTCTAGAGATGGGGCTTCTTTGGGAATCGTGGGCCGTACACTTAAGCCAGGGGTCTTGTATAAGCGATTCTTCACATTCAAAATCCCCCACCGGCTTTTGGACACCGAGTGCCACAACCATAACTTGCCCAGCCACACGTGTTTGCCGCCCACACTAGGATTGAGTGAAAAGGAGAAAGTTTTGATGGGACATCGCCTCCATGAATCCAAAGACTTCTCCTTCCAAAACACAGCCACAAATTATAAGGTATTGGCACGGTTTATTGGCAGAGCGTCGCACTTCAAGGTCAGCGATAAGTTTGACTTGGCCACCAAATTGATTGACGCTCAGGGAGACGAGTTCATCATTTTCAAGGAGTGCAACACGTTTGTCCGGGTCATCCAGGAGTCCAATCTTTTGAGTATTTCCGAGAAACAAATGCATGCGGAAACAGCCCGGATCTTGTACGAGAACTTTCTTGGCAGGATCAGGGAGAAGATTGAGCTTGGCCATCAAATCAAAAAGGCCTTGGATGCCGGGGAAGCCGTGGACAATTTTCAGTCCCTCGAAGAATTATTACCTTCTCTACACCAGCATGAAAGCCAAGCTCTAAAGTCCCGTCAGTTGTACACTCGGCTTAACGAGGTGACCAAACAGTCTATTCTGCCAAATGACAAGCCATTTCAATACGAGATTTCAGTTCCTATCATCAAGAAAAAGCTCTTGGGTGTTGCCGTCAAGTACCAGGGCATGTTACAAATCACAAGCTCTAGAACAGAGTACATCTTGAACTACATATCGCCCAAAAAGTTCAACACCCAGTTTTCCACCAATAAGAACTTGTGGAAGTTAGAAATTCCGGTCAAAATGTCATTTCTGCCAGCAGACACAGCGCACGGGCAAAAAGTCCCCTTCATCACGAGTATATTGCCGGAGATAGTGGCAGTTTCGATGAGATCCGTCGACCGGCCACTCCCCATCGAGTTCACGCACCGCCATTTGTTCAAAAATAAGTCTTGCAAGCTTGTAGACTTTAAGCTGACCGATGATTTCGAGCATATCGTCCAGCTTCCCATGCGTGAGCACTTACAAGATCTTTACCAGCATCTCAAGGACCTCGGGAAGCACCAGTTCAAAGTGGAAAAGTCTCTTTTGTAAGATATGATAGCGTTGGCTAAAGCCGATGTGAAGAAGAACGTTTTGAGGTTGCGTGAGGCCCTGCTTGTGGAAACCAGTGGGAAACTGACCAGTCTTGAGAGTTCTTTGACTTTACAAATGGAGCACCAAAACGGCGACTACACCAAGGATTTCACTCTCGTTTTGGACGCAACGAAGGCACAGAAAATGGCCCCAAAGCAAGTCCCCTTGCCCGCAGACTACTTTGCCGGCAACGAGTTCTGTCTCGTGCCCAGTTTCCAAAACTGTAGCTTGGCTAGGCTTTACTATATTCGTCTAATCGTGACCCTCTCAACAAGAGAGCAAGTCGAGCTCAAGTTGCCCCTCACCATTGCCAAGATGCCGGGTAACTAGCATTCAATTCAGTGTATGAAAAGATATACGTTCTTTGTCACTGCGTTAATTTCACCGTCCATAATATAATCGGGCCAATCTTCGTTCATAATTACACCCCGAAACCTAAGACTTGCAATCAACTTGCTTTTTTCTGGCAAAAGCCGATTTCTCTTTGGTTGTGACCATGTCTTCGACACGAGAAAATAGCGATACAGCGGGTGCTGACATAGCCGGCACAGCAAAGTAGTCTTTCGCTATGCGATAAAGTATATGGAAAGACGTTTCTCGAGTCTTGTAAAACTCGATGGTGTCTTGCTCTAAGAGTTGTCGTTGATTTCGGACGTGTCTGTCAATTTCCTCTCCTGACTCAGCTTCGCTTTAACATTTGACAAAATCAAACCCAAGCTCAGTATTAGGATGTCTCGGAGAAAGCAATTACTGAGGTGTTGACAAATTTCTCCTTGTATTGTACAGATTTAGAAAGAATAAAAGATTTGATAATGCCGAGTTTGGATTCTGAAAGTTAACATTTTCAAGCACCTGAAGCATGAAACTATCTCGAGATAAAACTACTTGTTAGAGCTAAAACTCTCGTGGTGAATCGGGTGATATTCCTGCAGCTTTTGTCTTGCCTCGTTCAAACCAAATGCGGTCAAACGAATTGCTTCATACGAGTCCTTGAAAGCCCTTGACTGGAAAGTTTTCGGGATCTGACAAATCTTTGGAATTCTCTCTTGAATGGTGAACCTCGTTCACGGAGTATAACCAAACTAACGATAAACTACACTGCTTCCACGGCTTACTTCAAATGAGTTCCGGCCAACTCATCGGCAATTGCATCCACTCTTGCGTCGGGTTTTTCCACGGATAAACCGGCCAATTCTGCTTCTAGCTGGTCCAAGTCAGCGTCAGCATCGTCAAAAGTGTCGGCCCCCTCTTCATCATCATCGTCATCCTCGTCCTCTTCGTCGCTATCAATCTCCTCCAAGTCATCCAACTCGTCAAGCTCTCCGTGGCCTCTGTCCTCAAAAACGGCATTAAGGGCGTCTAATTCCAATGCCTCCTCGTCAAAGCGGTTGCCGTTTAATTCCAACAGTTTCAAGTTGGGCAACTTCTTAGTTACGGCATGCACTAGCGTTTTCAACGCATCAGTTTCCAACTCATTGTATTGCAATTTCAACGTCTCAAACTGCGCCTTAATTGGCCCATTTGCCAAGTGGTCCACCAACACAAGAGAACCCCTAGGTTTAAGCAAGCAATCATTCAAATTTAACTCAACCAACGAGTCCCAAGAACTGAGGGTCTCAGCCAACACAATGGCCGCTCTTGTAGTAAGCGTATTGTCCTGCAAATCGAGCACTTTCAACGCCTTGTTTCTCTCTAAGCCCTGTGAAATCAACTTGGCAATACCTGCCGGGCGAATTCCGTTCTGGTATAACCTTACAGTGTGCAATTCCGGGTGGGCCCTCAAACCAATCAGCAAGTAGTTTATGGAGCCGTTTTCCAAGCGGTTTCTGCCGCAAATAAACGTCTTCAATGACGGGTATTTTTGTTCTTTCTTGGCCTGCGCTAGTTTGAACAACGACTTGCCAATACGAGCACCAGCAAAAGGACCCATTCCGTTATTCGAAAGGATCAAGTGCTCCACGGAAACAGCTTTTGCAAGGTACGCTTCGATCGGGTCAATGGTTTGTAAGCCAAATGCATTGTCGCTTAAATTGACCACCTTCAACTGGCGACACTGCAAAAAAGCAGGCAACAAATGGTCAAGAGACTGGGGGATTTCTGTGTTCAATCTTCCCGTGTAGATGTCGGAGAAATTCACCTCCACAAGCGAGTCTTTGTGTGACACAATGGCGGCGGCAAGCTCCCGGGATGCCTCGATCCCCAACGTGTTGCCGCTAATATCAATCTTGCTCACCCCAGAACGAGCCTTCAATTCCTTAGTGTATGCAACAATGTCGTCAGCAGAGTTAAATTTGATCTGCTTTCCGGCAAGGGAGTATGTTGTGTCGGCGGATACGCCCACGTCGATGTCAGGGTTCAAGGCAGCCATGATGAGAAAATAGGAATTGATGGGAAAGCTCTTGTTTTAGACTGGCGGTTATGGTTTTAACTTGTCTTTAGCAAATACGCGTTTTTTTTATTTAGCTCGCTGCGCTGTGCGATCTGTGTTTTGTATGCACGCCAGAGTACGAGATAAGAGAGGAAGTGGCTACTATTGACGCCATTGGTATCAGATGGATGTAGGTGGAGAAAAGTAAGAATGGTGATACTTTTTGCTTTCGTACGTATTCCAAGTTGTGAAAAGCTATGGAATTTATGGAAGTGGACCGTGAATATTCTGGGAGTATTGGAGATTGTCCTACGATGGTGCTCGCACTCAAGAGTCAGTTCTATAGTGTCAGAGAAGTCAGGGCATGCGAGACCGTGCGGCATGAGCATTGTTTGTTGATTTTTTGGGGAAACAGATCTTATTGTTTATGGTCAGGAGTTTTCTCGGTTTTTTTTTTTTTTTTTTCTTGATTCTCTTTGTCAACTTTTGTTTTTTTCTTTTTTTTTTTTTTGGACTAAAGACAACGGAAAGGGCTTTAGGGATTAAAAGTAGAAGCAGTGATTTTTTTTATAGGCACCTGTGAAAAATGAATAACCTTGTCACACTCTTCATCTTTTTATATGACTGAAAACTACCACTTTGTCTAAAGTGATGCTCAATTGGAATATTTCCACACAATTCGGATATATCTTTCCTTCTAGAGCCACCACTAGCTTCCCAAATCAAAAAGATACCAAAACGAATATCATGAAGCTAAACACACAGAAACGCCCGTTTCCGTTACCCTCTCGCCATCGATCTCTGGCCAATCACTCCCTCCTGCATACAACCCCGAAAACTTCTCAGCCGTCTCAACCTTCTCAACCGTCTCAACCGTCTCAACCTCGAACTTCACCTACATTTCTCGCATCGACTCTAAAACAAACCCTACAACGCAAAAGTCCCCGAAAATGGCTCCAAAACAAGAACCCTCTAGACTCGAGCAAATCATGAACGCTCCAGCCTTTACTGCTGCCGTGCAGGTGGCCGCCTTTGCTGCAGGTGTGGCTTTCATCCAGTCCCCATTGATGGACTTCTTGGTGCCTCAATTGTAAGTCTCGTTGAGACTCGGCACACACCCCTAATCTCTGTATATACTTGAATGAAACACAACATGAATTTCGTCTTTTGGTCGATTGTCTTGTAGACAGACGTAGCAAGACTTGGCGGGGCCGTCGGGCCTATGATTTGGTTTCGGAGATAAATAGAGATATATGAGAGACGCCACGTGTTTGGAATATTTTGAGATGTTTCTACATCACTTTAGTGGCAAGATATCCCGCGTTGAAGAAAACGAGGAAAGATGTTGGCAAACGGCTGTGGCTCTGAGGATGGATTTATTGAGGAGATAGCGTCGTTTCCGCCCTAGTAGTTGATGATTCCTCAATGCTCCAGTTCAGGATTAGTAAAGGGAAAAAATAAAGAAGAGGTGATGAAAAGCACGTGGGAAATAGTAGGGGTGGGTTTGGCAAGATGTGGCTGCGGTCATCAAGGCCTTTGTCGTTGATTTCTGATTTATATGCTTTACAACATTTTCGGACAATTGCGTGAATCGGATTAGTCTATAGCAAGTTGGTATGCTGTTAAACATTGGTCTAAATTTACGACGGTGATGTCCGATACTGAATGTTCAGGTACAATTCAAAAGAACTTCATCTCTGACATTCTTGATCATTTGTGTGCTTGAAAGTAGTTCACCTCGGACATGAGAAATTTGTATGTATGAATGGAGATCATTCCCTTCTTGGAAATTTTGTCGTTGAGACAAGCAAAAGAAGATGTGAGCAATTGGAGCAATAAAAGAAAGAATTGAATAGAGCGTTTACCGACCATGATACTTGGTACTCAATAATCAGTGTTTAAAAAAGACTTTGTTAGGGTCAATTCCATAGATTTTCAGTGGTATAGAGTAAGCGCATAAATATTTTGATAGGTTAATTATTGCTTGAGAGATATAGATCAAGGTGGCCTTAATTCGAGATTTGCCATAAGTTAATAAAAAGCTTGAAAAGGCTATTCCAAGCAAGTGCATGGAAAGAAAAACAGTGCAAGATATTACTGCAGCAACGAGAAGAGACGACAAAGAAGAAGAAATTAAGAGGAAGACAATACGAGAGAAAAGGAACAAGAAGAAGTATGCAGCTTTCCAATTGAAATCATACTTGCTGAAACAGGGGTAATCAAATGGTGTATCAGTCGATTTCGTGGTGAGTCGAGAGATTAGTTACTCTTTGGGGTGGAGCCATTAACTACAGTCTGCTCTCGATATAAGGGACTTCTATATATGAAATTTCCTCCTTCTTCGGTCGTTGCTTCATGGTTGACCGAGAAAGTCTGTGCATATCCATATAATTATCGAGGAGCCCTGTGATCGTGTCTTTCGGCACTATTGCATATAGTAGACTCAGAATAAGGTATAACTATATGGCTGCGAAACTTGGGGAGCATAAATTTGGAAAATCATCGTAGAACCTGTAAATTGTCGATGTGGAATCGAAGACGTTCTTTCAACGCACAAATAAATCGGAAAGCCTTTAGTCCTGGGCCTTTTCCCATGTAGTCAGGTGGAGTTCAAAGGCCAGAAGTGATGTAACAAAATATTGTAACACCAGTAATAGCGTCATCCCGGTTTTCGACATTGAAAAGAGAACTCAACAATGTGAAACTTAGGCGTATACAGAAGTCCCGGAATCGAGTCAGGGCGAAAGAAAACTTGACACGTGAATAATGGATCTTGAAAAGGAAACGATAGCGATTTGCAAAAGTTTCAGATGAACATGCTCAACTGTTGGAGACAAAAATACCGCCCAAAATGAAAGACGTGCAGCCGGGTGGCTGAGTCTTAGTGAAGGAGGTTGAAGAAGTCTTAGAGAGAGAGAGCGATGACACCCACGAGGCAACTAAACCATGTTCTCATATTTCACAAGACGGGCGCTCAATTTGGGCAGCGACATCGACCCTTTCGATGAGCATTACGTCAATCATTTTAGAAATACGTTAGTTGGGCCAAGACCATAAATATTGGCAATAGGGAATACTTCATGAAGAAGAGAAGATACTAGTCATCTCTTACGCGTTGTATTTCAAGAGGTACCCTGTCAAGTGGTACCAAACCAATTTTGAAGGCAGTGTCTGGGTGAAGCGACGCTATTGCTTACATCGAAAGAACTCGCGCGAATTCCCGGGGAAAGTAGTGCAGATAGACTCGAATCCTGCTCACATTCCTGATTACCTCCATTGCTGCAAGGCTGGTGGTCAAGAAAATAGCGTTCCCTATAGCGAGAATAGATTGTATAACTTGTGCGATGATACAGTACTTAGTGGAGACAATACACATTCTTCGGGTCAGGGAGAGCACATTTGATTGTTTCGTTTGTCCATCGTCTCTACAAGCCTGGAGGGATATGCTAAAGTGGCAGCTGCGAAAAAGACCCAGGCCTCTAGGCTTAACACTGTGGCATGGAGAGAAGAGAACAGCAAGAGGAAAAGAAAGTGAGAGATAAGTTCAGTGATAGTGATTGAGAGAGAGTCGTGACAAAATCATGTGGTAACAGAGACTTAAAAGTATGAAGTGTTTTTTTTTTTTTCTTTTTTTTTCTCTTTTTTTTTTCTCTTTTTTTATCGTTTTATTTCTCCCCACATTTCGGAATGGTTCCTTTAACCATTATGTCGGCCCATTTCCGCAATCCGCAATCACAGTGGATGAACAATCACTCGAGCGCCCCAAACCGCCATTTATTAACAATAACGAACGCCCGAGGGTCAAAGTTAAAGTTACAGCCAAACAAAAAGAAAAGAGGAAAAGAAAAAAAAAAAGTGAAAGAGAGCGATTTTTGAAAGTGGTGCCATTTCCCAGCGAAAAAGTCTCTCCACACCGAAAACTTCTTCAGAAACCAGTCCATTCGATCGCTTTCATACCTTTAAGCGACCGTAGTCAGATGAAGTTGTGTTTGTTTTGTTATTGTTGTTTTTTCGGCCGATCAAGTTAAAGTAGCACCGGCCACACCAACAAAATAGTGCTACAATAGAGACAAAAACAAAAATACACAACAAGGAGAAATAAAGAACTAGAAGAGGAAAAGACCCACCTAAAAAAGACTCAACCACACGGTCTGTAGGTTAACTACTCCAGCCCATAGCACCACGGTTCCCCTTTCTTTTCCTTTCGGTCCGTGTACTCTTTTCTTTCTTTCTTTCTTTCTTTCTTTCTTTCTTTCTTTCTTTCTTTCTTTCTTTCTTTCTTTCTTTCTTTCTTTCTTTCTTTCTTTCTTTCTTGATTTCTCTTCCTCAGATCAAACTGCACACGCCTCGGGATAGTATCGGCATTTCCCTGGCCCTGTCGCGTTCCTCGGCTCGGCCCACATGACTTCTCCACATTCGTGTCCCACCTCGCTCACCATATAAAGTGCCCCCACCCCACATTTGGACAAGCGCACTGGCCTGATCATTTTTCAAACCTCACAAAAAAACCTATTTATCAAGTTACAACCCATCACACTTTTCCCGCCACCCAAAACACAAAACACGGGAACCAAAAAAAAAAAATTCTGAACCAATAAATCAAAATGGCGGTTTCAACTAACACAATCAATGACGCGCCGGGGCCAGATCCCCAGGCCTCGATCAGACAAGAAAGAGCCGCTAGCAAATTTGATCCCACCACAATGCACTATTTTTTGGAAACTAGTAAGGAGCGTGCGGATGTCTTCAAAACAGTGATCCAACAATTGGAAAGAGACCCTATCATGGGTGCGGATGCGAGTTATTACGACCTCACCAAGGCGCAGCAAAGAGAGGTGACTGCGAAGCGAATCGCACGTTACGCGCAGTATCTCGAGGAAGGAGACCCGGAAATCTGGGAGCACACGAGAAACACGCTTTTGAACCTCGTGGACCCGCAGGTGGGTACACGTGTGGGGGTCAATTTGGGGTTGTTTTTGGGGTGTATTCGTGGTAACGGCACGGCGGAACAGCGCAATTACTGGACCGTGAGCAAGGAGACCCACCACTTGAAGCACATTTATGGGTGTTTCGGGATGACGGAATTGGCCCATGGGTCTAACGTGGCCGGCTTAGAAACCACCGCTACTTTTGACAAGGAGAGCGATCAGTTCATCATCAATACCCCGCACATTGGTGCAACCAAGTGGTGGATTGGAGGTGCTGCGCATTCCGCCACCCACTGTTCGGTGTACGCACGCTTGATTGTGGACGGAAAAGACTACGGCGTGAAAACGTTTGTTGTGCCTTTGCGTGACTCGGCTCATAACCTTATGCCTGGAGTTACTGTCGGCGACATTGGAGCCAAGATGGGCAGAGACGGAATCGACAATGGCTGGATCCAATTCTCACGCGTCCGTATTCCTCGCTTTTTCATGTTGCAGAAGTTTTGCAAGGTCACCAGAGAGGGTGAGGTTACTTTGCCACCTTTGGAGCAGTTGTCATACTCTGCATTATTGGGTGGACGTGTGCTGATGGTGATGGACTCGTTCCGGTGGTCCGCACGTTTTGTCACCATTGCCCTTCGTTACGCTGTGGGCAGAAGACAGTTTAATCTGGCGTCTCAGGAAGACGGCGCAGAAACTCAATTGCTCAATTACCCCTTACACCAGAGAAGATTGTTGCCATACTTGGCTCAGTCGTATGTGTTCAGCGCGGGCGCTTGGAAAATTCACCAAACCATCACCGACACCTTGGACACCTTGGACAAGAATGTGGCTGCCAACGACATGAAGGCAATCATGAAATCTATCGAGGATCTTAAGTCGCTTTTCATTGATTCGGCCGCAGCAAAGTCCACCGCCACCTGGTTAACTGCCGATTGTATCGACCAGTGCAGACAGTCGTGTGGTGGACACGGCTACTCGTCCTACAACGGTTTTGGTAAGGCTTACAACGATTGGGTCGTGCAATGTACATGGGAAGGTGACAATTCCGTGCTTGCCATGTCTGTCGGAAAGCCCATCATTAGAGGAGTCAAGGCAGTGTTGGAGAAGGGCGCCAAAGAAAAGGGGGCACTTGAATTCTTGAACGATGCCAAAAAGGTTGACAATAAGGACTTGATAATCAAGTCTGCTGATGAGGTTTTGGATGTTAAGAAGGTGTTGCATGCAGTGGAAGTGTTGATCACTAGAATCGCCATCCAGGGCGCCAAGGTTGTGGCGGAAAACAACAACAACTTCGACACAGTGGGTGCTGCGAGTTTGGCCATCTCAAAGTTGAAGGCACACTTGTACTTTTTGACTGAGTACGTCAAGAGAATTGAGGAAAATGAACACAAAGACGTGAACCCATACTTGATGAAGTTGGGTCAGTTGTACGCCACGGCCAACGTTGTTGAGAAGTTCAGTGGAGAGTTTTTGGGATACTCGATCCTTTCACCTGATCTCCTTAATGAGTTGACCAACAAGATCGTGCCTCAGATCTGTAAGGACATCAGACCTGACGTCATTGCATACACTGACTCGTTCCAGTACAGTGACTATGTTTTGAACTCGGCCATTGGAAAGTACGATGGTAACATTTACGAGAATTACTTTGGTACGGTGAAGACCTTGAATCCTCATAGCGTTACTAAGGCTCCATATAGTGCTGACTTTGAGCTTGCGTTGAACAGACCTTCCATTGAGATCAGGGACCGTTTTGAGAAGTCGGGGGTGGCTTCGTCGATTTTGTCCAAATAAAGATAGAATATGATGATTATGAATTAAGATTTATTTGATGAATTTTTGTGAATGTACTTGTGGTTGAAAATGTTCGTTGGTGTCATTTTATTTGTTCAAGGCAGTGTCGCCGTAAATGGAAACAGGACCGTCATTTGTGTAATTAGTTGCTGAATCGAGTAGAAGATTAGTGCTAAACGTGAAAGATACAAAGAATGAGTAGAGATTAATTAAACTGGTAAATAAATAGTACAAAGAGCAATCTTTTTTAAAAACAAGAATTACTTTAAAACCAGTCCAAATCCAGCCCCTCCCCGCCGGTGTTGACACTTTCCTTTTTGATTCTCTTCCGCCTGCATTCTTCGCGGACTGGCCTTTCAAATGCCTTTCAAATGCGTGTGAAATCTGGGGTTAAGTTTCACGGCGCGCTTCCCCACAGCTGATCCGGGGAAAATTGCACCTGACGCTTTCGGAAATATATAAGTAACAGTTCTAGAAATTGTCGGAAGATCGACATCTGGGGTAACTTTTTCTCATTTTCCTTCAAAGTTCCAACCTTTGAAGAATATTTCAACGCAGTGCATTACTTCAAAATAGCTTGCCCTTCACTCACGACTGTGAATCCCATACTTCACCTAAGATATCCTGAAAATGCCAATCACAGGAAGATCGTTAGTCAGTACTTCGCCAGGTCCACTGCCAATGGTCCAAATGGCCGAGGAGCGGGCCAAAGCTAAATTCGACCCGTCTGATATGCTTTATGTCGTGGAAGGAACCCCACAAAAAGCGAACAAAATAATGGAGCTCTACCAGTCTTTGGAGAGAGACCCAATTTTGGCCCCCAGGTACCAAGACTATGAGTTGTCTCGAGACCAAATCCGGGAGCAAACAACGATGCGGATTGCACGCATGACCCAGTATGTGGAAGTGGAATCGTATGCAGACTTCTGGCGCCGATTGAACCTCATCACAGCGTATGATCCCTCTATGGGTATCAGAATCCTGGTCAATTTGGGGCTCTTTATTAACTGTATCAAGGGTAATGGAACTGATGCCCAGTTCGAGTACTGGTGCTTGGAGAAGGAAGCAAAGTACATGAAGCAATTGTGGGGATGTTTTGGCATGACCGAGTTGGGCCACGGTTCAAACGCGGCAGGTGTTGAAACGACCGCCACTTTCGATGAATCCAATGATGAATTCGTTATCAATACCCCACACATTGGAGCCACCAAATGGTGGATTGGAGGAGCCGCTCACTCTGCCACACATTCCTCCATCTATGCTCGCCTTATCATTAAGGGTAAGGATTACGGCGTCAAGACGTTTGTCGTCCCATTGCGAGACTCAAATCATCAGTTAATGCCCGGGGTTTCCATCGGCGATATTGGTTCCAAAATGGGCCGTGAAGGTGTGGACAATGGCTGGATTCAGTTTTCTTCTGTCCGTATCCCACGGTTTTTCATGTTGCAAAAATTCTGCAAAGTTGCAAGAGACGGTGCAGTGACTTTGCCTCCTTTGGAGCAATTAAGTTATATTTCGCTTTTGCAAGGCCGAGTGGGCATGGCTTCTGACTCATACAGAATATGTGCTCGATTTATCACCGTGGCCACTCGTTATGCTGTGGGCAGGCGCCAATTCAAAGGTGATCACTTAAAGGGAACGGAGGAAACCCAATTGATCAACTATCCCTTGCATCAGAGAAGGTTGATGCCATACTTGGCTTTGACATACGCAGCCGGGATTGGAACAGATCGCTTGGAAAGACAGCACGAAATGGTTGTTTCTGAGTTGGAGGCCGCCGTTGAGAAAAATGACGAACGTGCCATTTATAAGTCTTTGGGAGATACCAAATCTCTTTTCATTGACTCGGCTGCGTTGAAATCAACATTGACCTGGCTTGCGGAACAATGCATCACTGAATCAAGACAATCATGTGGCGGACTGGGCTACTCAGCATACTCTGGATTTGGTAAGACATACGCCGATTGGGTCGTGCAATGCACGTGGGAAGGTGACAACAATGTTTTGGGTATGTCTGCCGGTAGATCCATTTTGAAGAACGTCAGTGATGTTCTCAAGAAGAATGCGGCGATTTCTGGCCTGTTGCACTTCTTGTCGAATGCAAGGAACTGTGTTGGTACCGAGGCCATGTTGCAGGCCAAGGAAGACTTGAACCCAGCTCAGGTACTCAGAGCGTTGGAAGTTTTGATTGTGCGAGTCTCCGTGGCTGCATTGGAGAAAGCTGAAGAGAACAAAAGCTGGGACTTTGTCTCGTATGAGCGCGTGTTATTGTCCAAGTTGAGATGTCACCATTACTTGTTGGAGACATTCATCAATACCATCGAGAAAGTTACCAAACCTGATCTCTTGTACGCTTTGAGTAAAGTTGTGAGGCTTTATTTCTTGACACATTTGTTGGAGAACTTCGCCAAGGAATTCATCAGTTATCAGGTGTTGACTGCTGAATTGAGCAAGATCATAACCAACAAACTAGTGGGTGAGAGTTGCTTGGCCGTTCGCGAACAAGCCATTCCTTTAACCGACTCATTTCAGATCCCAGATACTTTGCTAAACTCTGCAATTGGAGTCTATGACGGTGACTGGTACGAGAACTATTTTTCGGTTGTCAAAACACTCAATGACCCAGCGAAAACAAAGGCACCGTACTCGAGTGACTTGGAGGCAATGTTGAATCGGGACTCTGTCATGAGCAGACAACGGTCAGAAAAGTCCTCTGAAGCAGA
The DNA here is from genome assembly GCA_030583235.1 of Metschnikowia lunata. Taxonomy (NCBI): domain Eukaryota; kingdom Fungi; phylum Ascomycota; class Pichiomycetes; order Serinales; family Metschnikowiaceae; genus Metschnikowia; species Metschnikowia lunata. Next base: position 265,601 of record JAJMHP010000008.1, on the reverse strand, counting down.
GTCAAAGTTATCTCGTTAGGAAACTTTTCATAAAATATAATGTGAAGCTAAGTAAAGCGAGTTCATGTCGTAGAACCCGAAAAGTAGTTGTCGGTGCAGGACAAGAGTAGAAATCCTATGACGCCAGGCGCGGGATGAAATAAATTTCGAGTCCGCAAGAGATGAAAAAAAAAAAAAAAAATCTAACGAAAAAGATTTAACAGCCTTTACATGCTTGATTTCCTCTTTGCAATCCAAACCAATCATTCTTTCACCCGTTTGAGAATCAGGCGTAGCAAGTTAGGGCGGGATATGCACAATGAGATGCAGCTCCCCGATTGCGTCAGGCGAATGGCTGCAAAATGTCCCAAAACGGACAATTCTATCTAACCGTTATTTGGAATCGGAGCTTTCCGGGTCGATCAATGACATGTACCTACATTCTACATAGTATCTATATGTTTTGTCGATTTTGTGGACACGGTTGAAAGCGGGGTAATCCCAAAGCTCACGCTAAATATGTATCCCTTGGTCATTCATTCTTTTTACGGCTTCTCCCGCTCATGTTTGTGACATTTTGCCGCATATAAAAGGTGACCACATCCCCATAGTATTTTGTTCCTAACTAACTCTTTCTTTTCTTCGTAAATCTTGCTAATTATGAGTGAGGAAGATCAAGACACTTGGGAGTATTCCGCCGTCGTCTGCGGTAAGTTTAACATGATGATACAAAGGTTTACCACTATGAATATCTACTAACGCTTCAGCAATCTTGTGCCCTCCCCTTGCCGTTTATATTGCTGAGGGTAGCATTGACTTGACATTCTTCATCAATATCTTCTTGACACTTTTGTTCTGGTTCCCTGGTGTGATTCATGCCCTTTTCGTGGTGACAAGAACACCAGCGGATACCGGAAATGAAGGTGGGGTACAAGAACCCAATCCAGAGTCTTGAACATATCTGATGGCAGCTTAAGGTCCTAATTGAGTACAGATTGGCAGAAAATCAAGTTTCCTTTCAACGACAAAGACTGAACTTTCAGTCTCAGTGCCGTTGAAAAGCGTGGCCCAAGTGTGTGTGTCCATCCAAATCTCTTGCTAACATTCGTTTGCTTTCTTATATAGTTTCGTAATAAATATCTTTGGGGGTACAAACACGAGCACTTCAGTCAGCAAAGACGGGAGCTTCCTGTAGGTATTGAGGTATAATGTCAGCAACTCAGCAGAACAAGACACTTCAGTCTATGCCTGGCTCACGGAAACTCTCTTTACAAAGACATGTGGCAGTCTCTACAAGGTCACAAACAGAAGTACCATTCGCGTCATACTACGCTGCGTCGTAGACACCAACTAACTTGAAACGTTTACAAACGTTTGTTGTTTTATTCGAAGGTCTATATCAATACAAACAGAACGATGAAAACATATTTCGAAGCCCATGATAAAGATCCATCGTCTAAAGACTAAATCTTCACATATACACCCTCACGAGTCAATATCTGCCGCAGTGTAATTTGCAGTCGCATAATCCCAAATAAAAGTTACCTCCAGAGGAACTCCTTCTTTTATCCCACACTGGGTGGCATAATCTTTATCGCGCAATCTCAGCTTGATATACGACTCATACCGAGACATTTCACAGGAAAAACCGGGTCCGTCTTGACAGGATTTTATGGGAATCACGGCGTCATTGACCAAGTACCGTACGTACGAAGAGCCGCCACAATTGTATTTTTCCGTGACAATTCTGGCCCCTTGTGGTGTTGCTTGCACGTGCGAGTAAGGACTTGGAAAAGGCACATGGTCGGTGGGTAAGTGATTTTCAGGCTCGAGAATTCCGAGGGCCGCGTGGAAAATCTCAAGGTCGGTGTCGTGAGTAAAGCCCAAAAAAATGTTGAAGTCAGGGTTTTCTTCTTTGAGCAATTGCAACGTCGCGTTCAAGAAAGGTGCACTGGCACTGGCAGTCATGTTGTTTCCAAAAGAGTTGGAGTAATATGTGCTCACATCGATATAGTACGAATACCGCACGTACTCCTCATTGGTGAAAAGGTTGCATATTGGCGAGGAGCCTCTGACATTAATTTCGTAGGCGCACCACTGGAACATATTTTGGATATCGGTGGTGGATAAGTTTAAGCCGTCGTTGCCCTTTACGATCCGGTCTCGCGCATCCGCCAAAAACGACATGTTGTATTTATTGATAACGTCGTTGTTGGCACTATTGTTATAATTGGCGCATGCGCTGCGCGGGGTTAATGAGTTGGCACCCATGGACGCGTCTTCGTCAAGAACATAAAATTCAACAGAGGAGTCGGAATACTGGTCGCCCATAAACCCGCGGGCAAAGTATCTGCTTGTTTCATGGCAACGGCCCAGATTCGAGGTAAACACCTTTAATTTCTCATTTGAAGTGTTAAAAAGCGACAGGTACTTAGCTCGAAAAGAGGCTCCGTGTCTCATGGCATCGGTGGTTCCTGCAAATGTACCTTCAGAATTGGAGGGCGAAGTTTCCTTTTCATAATACTTTTTGTCCGACACGAAGAAGGTGTAATCGTTTAAGAAAGCCAACTCGCCAACAAAAGTCTTGTTGTGTTGAGTGAACTTATCCATCAACGATTCGATTCGCTTACCCAGGTTTTTGGATGGGTATCTCTCCCCATGCCTGGACAATAAATGGACTTGTTCCAAAGTACACTGTTCGGGGATATCGGTAGAAATACCGTACCCAGGGTGTTGCAAGTAAGGCCCAGCACCACCCAAGAACCGCACGACATTGTAAGACTCTACCAGAGCTTGTTCGGGTGTGGCCAAGTCTCTGAAAAAAGACGGGGCTACAAGAAGAAGCCCGTTATTGATAAGTTTGGACACGGCGACCATGGTGTGATGAGAGATTTAGCTGATGATATGAAAGGGGAGCTAAATTACGTGGCCGGCCCAGGGTTTAAATACATTTTCCAGGACTTGTGGATCAAAGAATGGGACGGGTGCAACTTCCAGGCTGCAAAATTGCAATATAATTAGCGGACAACGTGCGGTGTTATTTTCATTCTCACACACACACGTGTCGACCCTCGGAATTGGGAGATGTAGGGGCAGGACCAAGTTAGAGAATGGGGAATGGGAGATAAGAATTAAGCGACAGAGCCGCCAGGCGCGACATTTTTGTGGCATGGTTATATGCAGTTCCACGTGGCTCATTCCGAGGGGCGTCCCGATCGGTCATCAGAATTAGGAGCGAACAGCGTCCGGCTTCATGTGAGGTGGGTTTAGTATGGTTTAGATTAGGGTTGAAAGAATAAAGAGAGAAATGCAGAAATGTTTAAATGTAGAAGAGACAAAAAACTCAATAAAGTCAGAAAGAACAATAAAAACTATAATCAAAAAAGGGAAGGACCTTTGGTGTCTGGTTTGAAGAAGGCCTGCAAGGAATTATTACTCCCACGCAGTGTTGCTGATAATAATCTTTTCGGGCAAAAGTTCCAAATAACTTTGAGTTATTAGTAAATTCCGATACTAATAACGAAAAGAAAAACTGAAGTTCGAAATAAATAAACTAAAATTAAGTTCGCAATAAGTACTCATAACTTAAAATTGTTACGAGTTATTTTTATGAAAGTGGAGGTCCCATTCTATATTCAATGGAAAAAGAAAGTTTGCCACTTCTTGTGGTGGTCAGTATCATATCCACTCTTATCTTCGCGTACTATCATGCTTTTCTGTAAGGTTGGAGGACCAGCCTGGACTTGGTGAAGTCTGGCTCGCCCCGAGGGTTCTGTCGAGAATGTCATAGCCTACATTAGACCACATTGGCATCGACTCTAGTTTCCCAATCTGGTAGTCTCCCGGGTCCTCTCTTCAAAAAGTTGTTTTCAGGCTGAGCGACTGTCCACATTCGCTTGAACTCGGGTATCTTTTCACTCGAAGGTTGTTTGCTTTTTTGTTTTTGATTTTGCTCTTTGAATGATAAATCTGATTTGAGAGGAGGCGCTCGTAGTCTGAGCTTGCCCAGTCTGCTTCCCCCAAAACTATAAAACACTATTGAAAAAAAAAAAAAAAAAAAAAAAAAAAAATACAACGTACATCGGGATGTACGATCCAGAATCCATCGTTCTCGTACAAACATGTCCGATCTATACGAAATCGGACAGAAATGTACGAATGTACGACGAATGTACGAAAGTTTGAATTACCTTACCAGGGGGTGGAACATAAAGAGAATTAAGGTCAAGAAATGAACAGAAGCAATACAGATATTTTAAAAAACAACTTGAAATGGCCTAGGAAATGAAATCAAGGACATGGCTTGTAATTTTGTCTCACTTCCAAACGGTGGTGACATGGTAATCTGGATCCATGACTTTCCTTGTGCAAGTCCGGGCCCCAACGATAATATCGCTTAAAGCAAGCGCCTAGCTTTAATAGGCCAAGGGCTCAATGAAAAGGTTTGGAAAATTCTGTGAGTGAATTCCTTTGGAGTAGGGAACTACCCTGCCGACAATTTACATTTCTCGGGCAAAATCGGTTATTGAATGTGAAGAAACGCTTGAACCATTGCGTGAAACGTTTCAAATTAATATTATAGAATTTCACTTTGCGGCTCGGGAAGCTGTTATATGTTTTTCTTCTTCTGCTTTCATCTTAAAGTGGTGCAATGAAATCTGCGGGACTTTCGTCCTTGTGAAAAGAAAAAGCTGAATGACTGACTCAACTATTCCTCCTTTGATGGATTTCTTATCCACTGGTGTGTTATATCATCAAATTCGTGACATCAGAGTAGACAGATACTGGATAAGTATTACCCTAGAGGCCAGTAAAGCTAGTCCTAAACTTCATTTTTACGGTTGTCTTTCAAGCATTTAAGTAACTCAATGAAATGAGCTAATTTGGATACCACAGTTTCTCACAAAAATAAAACAGTTCCACATTTGTTCCACTATGGCACCTTAAAAAGTATTACTGCGGTGAAGAATGGAATCCTCCGACAAGTCAGTCATTGCCTAGCAACTTTAAGAGCGGTTGTCTGACAAACGCAACGCGGGACCCTTCGAAGATGTTGATATGATTCCTAAAGCTGTCGAAATTCTTTCAACTAACACTTTAAGAAAAATATACGCTTTCGATGTACGAAATCGTATTTGCATATCCGATTATAAAGGACATCGTCTTTGTATGTACGATGATGTACGAAAAAGATACAGCACTAAGTTCACAACTTCTCTCGGTGCACAAGAGAAGCTAAACGAGTGTCTCGAGACTGTACTAAAAAATAAATCTCTGCGATCATTCGCTGCGCCGCTTTCTCCTCTATATTCTCCGTATTCTCTATATTCTCTATATTCTACATTCTCTATATTCTCTATATTCTATATTCTCTATATTCTATATTCTCTATATTCTATATTCTCTATATTCTCTTTACACTCTCCGATGCCTGTAGGCATAAACCGTGTGCACCGGAAATATGGAATATTCCTATCATCCATCCTTCAAAAACACTGTGAAAAAACTTTCTCTAATATTTGCAGGTTTAAACGTAGAAGTCTCTCCGCTCAATTGGCTCGTTCAACTGGTTGGCAAAAGTCGAAAATCAGCCTTTGCGTGACACTATGACGCCGTTCCAGTAGTACAGGTTTGGAAAGTTCTTTAAACAAATGTTTGAATTCGTCGCGGCCGAGCTCCTCTTGTTCCACGAAGTAAAGGATACATTTAATGTGGTCCAGAGCACCAGAGTGCTTGATATTTCCTGCTCCAATCCCCTGGATCCTCGTATGTTTTAGAAGGATGAACACGCTCATCAATGATCTCTTGTATAGTAGCCTCCTCAGTCAATTCCTCATGCGGCTCTTCTGGCTCTTAATCGTCATCATATTCATGAAAGAAGTTATTGACAGCTGCTGAAGTATCAAAGTGGTGATCCTCGTGGAGTCTGCCAACTAAAGCTGCAATATTCTCCGCTGAGATTAAGTCTTTAGTTTCTGCAACTATGGATTCTGTTGCTTGGTTTTTTTCACTTGGTAAAGTAATCAATTTCGTCTTGCACCAGCAATTTTGGAATATTGTAGCAGAAATACTACTCCATGCTTTATTGCACCACATCACTGACGGCTTCTCATTAACCCCTTTCATGATATCACGGCCTTGTTCGATTTCGTCGAGCATGTGTGTCACAAATGACACTTGATAAAGGGATTCGACTGACCATATAATGCCTTGATCCAAAGGCTGTAAGACCGTAGTCGTGTTTGCGGTAATTATTTAATTTCGATCTTAGAGAGTGGTTGATCATCTATTGATTCCCCAATTAATAGCCGCTCTGTGAGCTGAACAATTCTCATGCAGAAATTTCTTTGGTCGATCTCATCAGTCATGAGAGGTTTCCGAGACAAGGAACGGTTGTTTCAGAATGTCCAGCGTATGGGAAACCACAAATGAATGCCAGCTCTAATGTAGAATCAATTTCGGCCAAATTTCGTGCTATTAATGCCTATAGCCATTTTGATTTTGCACCAAAATTTCGGAATATACCTATAGTGAGCATATTTTGGCTTATGCATGTGAATTATGCCTAAACCCCTATTTTTTAGGCATAATGAAGTGATTATTCCTATAACTATGATGCTTTTAGCCATCGGAGAGTGTATTCTCTATATTCTATATTCTATATTCTATATTCTATATTCTATATTCTATATGATGTGCGATTGAACTGGTGGTGAAAACTCATGCTCATCTTCTTGTACGGCAGAAAAACCTGGAAACACCGGACACCTTGTAAGGTCAGGGGGAAAAGTCTCTATTAGCCAGAATTTTTCCGGTCATTCGGCTTTAAAAATTTTCGGCGGATAACTTCGATAAGTATCATATTTAATGTTGTAAGTCGACTACAAATCGCATAAATGCATCATCCCCTGCTTTTCACAAGTTCACATCATATCTGTGCATCAAATTTGCACCATGAAAGGTCAACCAAGATGATAACTTACCCTATGGCACTACTTTAGTTTGCTGATATCAAAAACAAACTTAAAAAGTCTTTCAAATAAGCTTAAATTAGCTTAAATTAGCTTAAATTTAGCAATGAAATCAAAGAATCAATCCCTGCTATATTTCCTACAAAGCTGCAAAAGAACGAGTTGTTTGAGGCCTGAAAGAACTAAGGGCGATGTTATGAGCTTGTTCGAAACCGGCCTATCAACTTCTTCAACGAAGATGTTGGACATAAGCACTGTATCTCTGGGCTCCGAGGTATTGATTACTGTGTAAGAATCCCCAAGCAACGAAACTACCGATTCGGACTAGGAAATTCGTATTTTGTTGGATGAGGATGTTCATGGGGAAAAGCAGAATGAGCCTAATTGTATAATGATGAGAGATTTGAGCTCCACTTATTGCAATTAAGTCAAATTTTTCAACGAACAAACGAAGAAAGCCATGAAATGTAACAAGACAGCAATTTTGATCAAGCGAAAACTCTTAACTATTCTAAATCTTGTCAAATGTTGACGCTGGGCAAAGTGCTGGGCAAAGTGCTGGAATTTCTGGAGAATATACAAGAAAATTTACCTCATGTGCAAAAAAGTCTCTTTCCCGTTAAGCCGGAGTTTTGCCATGCAAAACTTAAGTCTGGTTTATCCGGTTTTACTGTGCATTTGAAATGGTCACCAAAACCCACACTTCGGCTCCGCCACTTGGATTTGCCTGCACACAAGCGGTGTCGGGTGAATTGAAACATGGCTGGCCTTGCCAAAGTTTGTTCCTGCCTCGCAGCAGAGAAAGCTATTAGAACGATTCTCCCAAAGTTACAGCCGGCGTGTGCTTACCATGCGAATAAAGGTTTGCCTCAAAGTGATAATCTCGTTCGTCACCGAAATTCACTAAACGGTGAATGCTGAACGCTGAACGCTGAACGCTGAATGCCGCATGGCTTCTGTGTGAGGCTGCCAGACATCGCCGGAGAACGAGTCACGTGACGCAAGCAAGCGCCAGCATATCCTGCACCTTGCCGGGCACCACTGTCACTTAAGAAGGCAAGTAAATCTCTCTGACACCCGTTTTTTACTTTCTTCAACAACAATATCATCAAAATGGACAGCGAAAAAATCGTCGCCATCATCTTAGGTATGTCAAGTTCGATTGTGAGAGTAAGCAATGCCAATCATTTCCCTACTAACCAACCTCAGCCATCTTTTTGCCACCTTTGGCTGTATTCATGAAGGTTGGATGTGCTTTCCACTTCTGGATTAACATCATCTGTTGTATTTTCTTCTGGTTCCCGGCCATTCTCCATGCCTTGTACGTGGTGCTTGCAACCTAAGGAAAGCGTTGAAATCCGCCGGAAAAAACGTCATTTTTTCGCCTGATTTTGGCCTGGTGTTGGCCTTATACTGGTGCTGAGGTTGTCCCGATGTTGTTTGCTGTTGGAGTGTTTTTTGCCCTCATGGAAGTTATGTTCAGTACTTTCTTATTTTTATTTTGTTGGGGCGAAGACGACATTCAGGGGTAAGCTCGGCAGCCAAGGCCCGGATCTTTGATGCCAAGTATTCATTTAATAATAGATTAATTCAAAAGCTCACATCTGACATGTTTGTAGAAGCAGAGTTGCATTTCCCCTTCGAAGCGCACGGCTGTGGGCAGTTGGTGCGTATGCTTGTTCGTGTTCGAGTTCGTGCTTTGGCCCGTCAAGGACCTAGCATAATCGCACACACGCCAAACTAAATGAAAGCAAGTCTTCAAGGTATCTCAAATTCCCAAACCCCAAACACCCCAAACCCCAAACTCTCCAAATCCCAAACTTCCCAAATCCCAAGCTCCCCAAATCCCCCCAAATCCCAATTATCCAATCCAGACACGCCGTTATGAAGCCCTTGGCCGGGCGCGAAAGCACATTCTTCCAAAGGCCCCTCCGGCATGTAGCGTGAGCGATTATTGAAATGCAGAATGGTTTGTTGTTTTGCCCTTCTTTGCTTTGATTGCTTCAGCCGAACGAATCATCATCGTGGGTGAAAGAGCCGGGACCAACGGTGTTTTTCCGAAACGACCAACTTCACCGTTGAAGACAAATCCGGGCTTTATCACTGCCAATGTATATATGCACCTCGTGTGATGTCAAAAAAACGAAGAAAAAAAAACTCTCTCTTCCTCACCTTGTCAAATGTGTGTGTGATGTTCCCTCGTATCTTTTTTTCCCTCGCCCCATTTTTCCCCTTGAACACGTGCAGCTGCACGTTGGCTTGACGATGGTGTGCATGCATTCTTGCTACCGATAGACGCATTTTCCCTTATCAATGGCTTCGTCGAGATTGGATGGGTGAATATTTGTTTTGGTCCAGGAAAGCCACTTGTATCATAGAAGGCCGGCCTTTTTCCTATTTTTGATTTCCATTGTCATTTTCATTTTCAAAATCGAAATCAAAAACCAAAACCAAAAACCAGAATCTATTTTCCTTCCCTTCGACACACCTTTTTCTGGCTTCAGTTTCGCCAGTGAGGCTCACTCTGCAAATGGCAAGCACTACTTCCAGAGGGGTGCTCCGTGAAGAGCTACCCCCGTTTTCCTTCTCCAAACAACCAATCAAAAACACCCCTGTCACTTCGGCGATTCCGGCCGAAATCCACAAAATCGCCCCGACGCCTAGTGAGCTGAAACCACAACACCTGCCCACCTTCAATGATATCAATTATGATGACCAAATCAGGGCCCCTCGAATGTCGCTGGCGACACATTACACCTATAGGCCGGAGCTGCCACGGCCGTTTGTCGATAAGCAAAATACGTCCAATCCAGACGAAATTGAAGGAGGACTTCTTAGAGATAACAGCACGGAAGCTTTCGACTCTATGACGGAAGACCACTTGAGGAACCTGTTGAAGGCAGACCCTGGAATTAAACCACCCAATAGTGATATATCCAAAAGTGCTTATCAGCCTGCAATCGTGGATATTAACCAACCAACAAGACGGGATCTGGAACCCTGCGATAAAAAGTGGGGTTCTCAGCTTTCTGTAGGCAACATTTTGTCGTTGGAAGCGTTGGGAAACCCTGACCTTTTGACCAGCGATAGTTTAGTCAAACAAGAACATCTGGACATTTCGTCGAGTCCAAACTCTCTGCTGACTCAGCAAAAGCTCTTGCGAGCGGTTGAAAATTTGGACTCAAACAGAACTCTGCAAGAACGAGGAAATGTGCAAACAAACAAAACACTGTTAGAACGACAAAAATCAGACTCAAACAAAACCCTGCAAAAAAGACAAAACTTGCTGGATCCCGCCACGGTTTCCCTTCTCAAAACCCACGGCGCTCGGATCCGCCATCATGTTTCCGAAGGCCCGGCAATACAGCAAGTGTATACCCCAAAAAAACCCGTGTGTCTTCCCGCGGTGCTACGACCGCTTCAAGAAGTGGACGCCATCAACGAAGAGGATCTTCTTCATGATCTGAGCCCCGAGGAAAACGGGTCACCAAAGGCCAGATTAAACGAATTTCCCTTTCGCGTACCAAAAGATGCTGGAGGCCAAATCCCCACTAGGGCCGAGCCCACTCACGAACATTGGAAACCTAACCACTCGTCCGATCATTGTATGAATTGCTTTGAGGTTTTTCGAAGTTTCCTCAATCCCCAGAAACGAGGAAGACACCATTGCCGATTCTGCGGCTTGCTTTATTGCCAAAATTGTTTGTACAAATCAAGAGAGGCACTTCTGTTTGACATTCTTGCCCCTGGATCCGCTGAGAACAAAAACTCCAAACGAACAAATAGTGCGTCGTCCAATGCGAGCTCGGTAATGTCCAATTTATCTGGAACATCGTCCGTGGCCATAGATGAGACATGTGATGGAGTCATGCTCGATTCCAAGGCCCGTATAGTCATTCCTTTGTTCAAGAATTTGGTCCTGGCCCTGGTCCTGTCCCTGCCCCTGGCCCTGGCCCTGGCCCTGGCCGTTACCCTGGTCCTGTCCCTGCCCGAGCAGGGCACCAGTTTGGCGTCGTTGCAAGAAAAATTCAAGACGTGCAAAGTATGCAAAACATGTGGCCACAATTCGCGGCAGCTCCTATATCTTCTCAATCAGCGCAGCCGCAATAAAAACGATATCGACTCACCGTACGTTTTTATCGAGAACCCGTACGTCACGGAAAAAAACAATGTTACTTTGCAGCCACATCACGTGTACGAGCTCAAGTCGCTGGGTGCGGGAAACAGTGCGGATATGAGTGTGGGAGCGGGTGTGGGAGTAGATCCCAATCGGGCCAGTGGTGGTGAAAGAAGACTGTCGTATAATAACGTGCCTTCGGACTGGACCTGGAGTTCGTTCTAATCTGGCGTGTTTTGAATCTCAGTCTAGATCGGGTCCCGCAGCTCGCAGCTCGCAGCTCACCTTGCGCGCCGTGCGCGCCGTGTGCACCTTGTATGTAATTTTCTCAATCTGGCGTGGGCTACTTCTAGGAATTGCACACGGCTGTGCGCCTGAAGTGGTTGTGTTGGAATGAGGCTTTCGTGACACATGGAGTCGAAGTCGGAGTCGTCTATGGAGTATAAGTATCAAGACAAACGCATGGAAGAAAAAAGACGTAGCAGTAAAAAGAAGAAGGAGAAAAAGAAGGAGAAACAGAATGAGAAAAAGAAGGAGAAAAAGAATGAAAAGGTAAAAAAAAAATGAAGAAGGAATGAAAAGGAACGGTGAAGAATTAAAGATCAGTAAGGAGAGAACGAATCCAGGACGTTCGAGATCAATTGAAAGAGTTCAATCGAGAGAGCTCAGATAGAGAGAGCTCAGATAGAGAGAGAGAGACAGAGATTAAACAGGAAAGCCAGAGTCTGAATTGGACAGTGAAAAAGGACAGTAAGAACGGGCAACGTACAGACTTCTTTGGCGCCAGTTACCTTTGTTGGCCGGGCCGGACTTGGCGTTATCGAAATGATTGATGTATTCTTGCGCCGGTCGCGCGCACGGCCTTAGTCAAAATGCAATGCCAGGTCGGCAACTTCATCAAACTTGAAAGCATACTTCCAGCTACCGCGGTGCTGATAGAAAATATATCTCTCAAGCTAATGGCACTCATTTACGAACAACGGCGAGGGAAAAGCCTCAAAGAAATTGTTTGGCCTGTCACTTGGAAAATTACTTGGCATCAATCCTCCGCCTTCTCGTTATTGCCACCTCCATTGCCATTGCCACCTCCATTGCCATTGCCACCTCCATTGCCATTGCCACCTCCATTGCCATTGCCATTCTCATTCTCGTTCTCCAGGGCGCGCGCACTTTGAACTCACCTGCCCTTTGTTTTCCCTATAAGAGTCGAGATCCATCACGCGTCGGCGTGCGCGCCCCAAAACTGCCAAACGTTTACTTGGCAGGAATTCCGTCGCCTGGTCCATCAAAGGAAAACAAAACCTTACTAATTCACCAAAAACCACTTCTCACCTTCACAGACTATCCATCTGGGACACGCCTTCATTCATCGCTCGCCCATGTACCAGCAAACTAATCTCCTGTACGACTCTGTCGGGCGGAGACTGTCCACTAACCCTTTTCGTCAAAGTAGTCACCTGCTGCTTGTTGCACCACCAGTTTCAGGAATCTCTCGTGCTGCTTCTCCTCTGAGCAACTCTGCTTTTGACGACTGGGTTAATCGTAATAGGGGTCTTATGTCCGACCTGTCTGATGAAGAAGAGCCGCAGCAAGTGTTCCACCGCCCCACGTTTCCAGACCAATCTCGGACCGGCAGCGATACCAATGTTAATTATAGCAGGTACGTATTTTTTATTATTTTTTTAACTTTGTTTGAGTATTTATTTCCAGCAAGGAGTTTTGGCTTTTTACAAGGCTGTCCGAGCAGGTGGGGCCCGGATATATATATTTGGCATTGGCTGCGTTGATTTTGGGGGAGTTGACGTTTCTGTCTTTCTTCGTGGTTTTCAGTTCATTCTATGGCGGCTTTTCAGTGCAGCCCATAAGCTTCACAAGCGCGTTTCTCAGTGCCCATTTTAATGAATGAAAATGTGATTGCAGTGCGAAGCTGGCCCGATAGATTTATACTGGCGGCTCGACTGTCCGGTCGCATTTACTTGCCAGGTCTAGTTGTTCAAATACTGGTTGATTTTTATTTTTGGTTTGTTCTTTTGTTGCTTTTTGCTTTTTGCTTTTCTATTTGCCCCCATTTTGCTATTTTTAGCTCGAATTTGGGATTCCGAGAAAGGCAAGAAAAAGATCAAACAACTGAAAATTAAAAATAGAATCCACTGGGCTGGCAGTCTAAGTGAAACCGAGAAATGCGTCCTTGTGGGGCGGCAAAAGGGGCGTCAGCAATGGCGTCAGCAATGGCGTCAGCGACGGCGTCAGCAACGGCTGCGACTGCCCTCGGTCTAGAATGGGCGGTCTACGATGAAAGGCCAGAAATATCCCACGGGAACTATAGCCGCCAATAAGAAGCCTTGAGGGGGAAAGAAATGATTTGACCATGAGCCGATTTTGGATCTCACTTCTGAATCTAATTTTTGAGGCGTTTTTGACTTTTTTTCGTGGTTGTCGTGGGTTGCGCTGGATTCCTGATGCCTGGTTCCTGAATTCAGCCCTCGGATACGTCACACTGTCTTTAAAGCAGAGGCTTATCGATTCCGACCCGAGGGGCATTTGGCCCGCGCGCTTACCACAATCTGGTACAGGACAGGGGTCTGGGCGCGTGTCTATGCTCAGGCCAAATGCAACATGTGCCCTTGTCTGCGGGAGCTTCTCGCTTACTACGCTCCACAACAACTGCCAGCTTTCCTGCGTTTCTGCTTTTCTCCTTTCTGCTTTCTGCTTCTTCCCCTGGCTTCGCCTCGCGACTTCAAACCACCTGCAACGAAATAAATTAACCCTGTTCGCCGCGCCATCAAAATACTAATTCCGTTTTAGAAGAATGTCCTCAAACAATCCTTTTGCTTCGGCCATGAACGAAGAATACAAACATCATAGGGACCCGCCCCCTCCCCCGCCTCCATCCAATCTGGTGGCCAGAACAAAATCTCCGTCTAAATCTTTAGACCCACAAACCAAAAAGGCGCCTCCTCCTCCATCTTATGATGAAGTGGCTGGGCCCAAAGCAAGCTCGAAATCATACCCCAAAGAAAAAGAAGCACTGGAAATCTCAACTTCTTCTTCTTCGTCGCGTCCAACTAGACCACACAGATCGCAAAGCGACTCTGCAAAACACAAAGATAGACATGCGCGCCACAAGTCGTCCAAGAATTCGAGGAAAAAAGCCATTGCTCCACATCAATCCAAGAATTTGGATGTGATCGATAAGTTGGATGTCAGTGCTTTTTTTGGAGGCCGTTTCCATCATGACGGTCCATTTGATGCGTGTGCCCCTCACCGGAATAAGAATGTCAAGGCTGCACCGGTGATGGCGTTCCCTGCGGATGGCCCAAATAATTCCATGAAGGCCACGCCCCGATCCAAGGACAATTTGGATTTTGCGTTTGGCAATATCGAGGACCACAATATGATTGTGGGAAGTTCGGCCAGGGAAAACACAAAGGCAAGTGGGGTTAGTCAGCCAAAACAGCTAGGGGACCTGCTTGATGTGCCCCGCATGAACCCTTCTGTGGTTGCGTTTGATGCAAACGAGACGTCGGCGCCTATTCACGGGTATTCCACTGCCGGGTTGGGGTCAACGACGTTTTTGAACGGAGCCCCGGCGCCGAAAACGGATGACCTTTTGGCCGTGCCCAGCAATAAGGGGCTCAGCAGAAAAAAATCGTTGGTGCAGAGGCTAAGAAAAAATAGCGGGAGTGATTCCTCGAATCGAAATTCCAGTGACACTTCCGGAGAGTACCGCCGGTCGTCTTTTGCTGATGAGGAAGTGAGTACCTCGTTGTTGCAGAGAGTCAGAAGTATGAAGGTGGGCAGGAAGTAGGAAAAAATCATGAGAAAGAAAGCTTTTATTGAGTGGGAGGTTTATTGGGAATTGTCGAAGTGACGTAAGTCGAGTGCTAGTCTGACTAAGGGACGTGGTAGTTTATGCGAATGACATGGGTTTGTTCGTGGATGAATATCGCCCCGGATCAGATGTATCAAGCCAGAGTAAAGAGAAATATTGAAGGATTGCACGGCATTGCACGGCATTGCACAACATCACAACGTTCTGAGAACAATTTCTTTAACAGTGGTTTTTGGATGATGTTTGAAGTACGCTAAGTATGGTATCATAATGGGATGAGTATGAGGATAAATGCTTGTCATGGATAAAAACATGTTAGTAATTGACGTCCATGGGAGTAAATTGAAAACGGCATGTAGAAGGAAAGAGACTTTCACAAATCAGAATAGTGTTAGCATATGAAATGTTGTTTCAGGAGTGACGACGAAGAAATTTAAATAAGAACTGAGTATCACAAGCGTGAGAAATTCGAAAAATGAACATCTCATCGGGAAAAATCGAAATCTTTCCAAATCATGAATATTTCTAGGTGAATGGTAGATCCATCTCATGAAAAATAAAGGATTCGGAAAATCACCCAAATTAATATTCTCGAGCTTATTTTTACTGTCGATTCAATTTCAAACTCTGTGCCACAGGATGTCAGCGAAAAGGCTCTGGTTGAGAGGGCAGGTTGAGAGGGCAGTGCGCCAGGAACAGGACGATAAAAATAGAACAGGCGACAACGATTTGAGAGGAGGTGAAAGGAATAGAAAAGCTCGAACAAAAAGAATATTGAAGAGTAAAAAGAATTCAAGGTACAGAAAGAGAAAAAGAAACAAAAAAAAGAAAACACCGAAAATCCCTGTCTGTCTCTGTATCTCCTTCTTTTCACCATCACTCTTCATCTGATTTTAAAGTGGCCATTGTTGGCTGCGAAGATAGTGCGAGTAAACGAACAGAGTTTTTGATTTGGTCCATCTTTTTACAAAAATCTATGTTTACATGGATATGTGTTCTGCTGGCTGTTCCCAATCATTTCAGATAACAGCAACCAATTTGGTTTTTTATTTCTGGGCAAAATGTCCTTTTTGCTGGATCGAAGTATGCTGGATTGGAAGACGTTCCGTCTTCTTGTTTTGATCTGTTCTACTGTCATCTTCATCTTCATCTTCATCTTCATCTTCATCTTCATCTTCATCTTCATCTTCAGCTTAATCTTCATCTTCATATTTTTGCTTGCATCCTCTACATCTTTTTGCTTCTTCATTAATTCAACTCCTTGCTCAAATCATCACCCAATTAGTTACAACAAGCCTCTTGCACTTCTTTCGTTCCCCGTCTTAATGTCCGTTAATACTGGCCGGCATCAGTTTCCCCTTTTACTATGGTGCACTCAGCACTGCACTAAAGGCAGACTTGACAGTCGAATGATGACAAAGTAAAGAAGAATAAAGAGAATAACGAAGTAGTTAAAGCGAAGTAGTTAGAATAGCGAAGTAGTTAAAGCGAAGTAGTTGGAATAACGAAGTAGTTAAAGCGAAGTAGTTAGAATAACGAAGTAGTTAGAATAACGAAGTAGTTTAAAAGCCGAAATAGTCAACATTTCAAAATCATAGATGCTTTTCGAAATCCCTGTTCGACAACTGCTCTTCATTTTCATCACGTTCTGCCCTCTCTTATGCCCTCTCTTGTATTAGGCATTGAGAATGGCAGTGACTATGTTTCATTTAATTAGTGAACTGTGACTCGATTCACCGTACTAAGCCCATTTAAAATATAAAAGACCCAGGTCGGCACTCTGAACGATACCAAGTCAGATACAAGTACTCGCATTGTACCTCGGAGATCAGAGCTTTGGCAGAGGCGGAAAAAACATGGGAGGGAAAAATGCGATCAACGAGAACATAAAGCACGAAAACAGAATTGATAGTTACCCCGTACTTAAACTTTTTTCCAGATATAGTTCCAGCTGAACCTGTAACACGAAAGCCACCAGATTCATATTCTTCTCTTTCTTCTGTTTTTTTTTTCCTTTACGTTTGCTTGCCTTTCCTCTGATTTCCTACTCTTCAAGTATATGGCGTGCACGTGTTTCAGTCAGTAGTGAAGAGGAAGAAAAAGGCAATATGGACAAAAGTTTTCTGCATGTGAAGAAGTGAAAGAATTTCATTCTCCCTACTGGAGTCATTCTATATATGGGTTTCTTCCAACAATCATATATTTCTTCCATTATTATGTAATCGTTTCAACGACCTGCACACACCGCCAGATGCCAATTTTTCAGCCTTGAACCGCACCCACTAATGCCCCAAGATTAATCTACACCCCGAGTTTAACACAAACGGCGCCAACCAAATCCAAAAAAAAAATACCATGGCTGGACCCGCAAGACTGACATTCAGTCGACAATGGGCTTTTTCCCGGTCCCTCACCTATAGGCTTCTGGAATCGCCCGTATTCAACAACATCCGGGCCACCGAGTCTGGCTTCACTGGATTATATTCGCACAAGGCCTTCAACGACATTTGGTTTAACCAGGGAAAACAACTCACTGACCGTTTAAACACGCAGATGGAAGCTCTAGGCGTATCTAACACGCCGGCAGACTTGCGGGACTTGATTTCTTCGACGTTCAACAACCCAGAATTGAGTACAATCACTGCGAGTGCGTCCAAGCTCCACAATTTACAATTTTGCCTAGAATCGCTTAGGCCCAACGAGCTGGCACGCGCCATGGACGTCTCCAAACAGGGCGTGGAGGCACTTTTGGCGACGCCGTCGATTGCTACCAAGTTTGACAACGAACCCACCGACGCTGCTCTCAGAGAATGGATCGAGGACTCGTTTGGCTCGGTAGCTGAGTTCAGAACGCTTTTTTTGAACTCAGCCAACGCAATCAAGGGAGACGGAATCACGTGGCTTGTAGCAGAGGCATCGTACTCTGAAAGCGCGTTGCGGAGCGGCACCAAGACCGATTTATCCTTCAGCAAGTTGGCGGTCATGAACACATATAATGCCGGGATTGTCGACGATTCCGTGCGTCTGGGCCAGCTCACCAAGTTGAAACAGCAGAAGTTTGCCCGTGAGGAGGCTGCTGCGAGAAGACAGCAGGAACGAAGCGAAATCGAGGGAGAAACGGCCGAAAACCTTGGTCCAAAGGCCATAACTGAAGAATCAGCCAAGACTTCGACCAACGACAACTATTTGGGCACGGTCGAGGAAGCCGAGGAGGCGACTTTGTATCTGGACAAGAAATTGATGCCGTTGCTCGCGGTGGATGCATCGATGAAGGCATATTTGCATGACTACGGAGTATTTGGCAAGCAGAAGTACTTGGACAATGTTTGGAAATGTATCAACTGGAGCGTTGTCGCGGAGCGGGCCCCAAGCAGATTCAAGCCCTCCGTGGCGTTTGAGTAGGCCGTGGACTGCTTTTAATCTGTACATATGTGAAAGAAACAAGTCGTTTATGCGACGCCAACAATGTATTAAGTATGTAAATCGTTGATCCAATGATTGATCCATATCATTGATCCAATGATTGATCCATATCATTGATCCAATGAGTGATCCATATCATTGATCCAATGATTGATCCATATCATTGATCCAATGATTGATCCATATCATTGATCCATATCATTGACCCAAATCTTCGATCCAATGATTGACCCAAATCTTCGATCCAATCTTCGGTCCAATCTTCAATCCAAATGTCTGATCCAATTTGATATCTTCATTTCAATCCTCAATCCCTCATTCCTCCAACCAGCCCCTCTAGTTCTTGATCACCTTCTTCACAATCTTCTCCACCTCATCCCAGTCGTCCGTGGGTAACTTGGTCATTTCCACATTGCCGAAGTAATTGATGATGGCCTGCAAATTGGCGTACGATCTCTTGTCGTGCACAAACGACACCGACACTCCCACACGGCCAAATCTTCCCGTTCTCCCGATCCGGTGCAAGTAGGTCGAAGGGTCAGGGCGATGGTTCTGGTCAAGAGGTAAGTCATAGTTCACCACCATCGACACAGAGGCAATGTCGATACCACGCGCCAACACATTGGTGGTGATCAACACCTTCGAGCGGCCTTCTCTAAAATCGTCAATGTGACGGTCTCTGTCCAGATTATCTTGCCCACCATGCAACACAGACACCTTGTGGCCCTCCCGGGTCATCATCTGGGCCAACTTATCCGCGGTGGCCTTGGTCTCGACGAAAATAATCGACGACCCAATGGTCAACAACCCGTATAAGCCACACAACATCTCGAACTTGTGGGCCACGGAGTCGCAGTCCATGTAGAGCTGCTTGATACCTTCCACATTCAAATCTTCCTGTTTCAACTCCAATGTATTTGCGTTCGGCACATAAGACTCGGCAAACATCTTCACCTCGTCGGGGAAAGTGGCGGAAAACAACACTAGTTGCGTGCTCCGAGGCAACATCTTCTTAGCACGAACACACTGGTCGGCCAATCCCTGGGCGTCCAACATATTATCTGCCTCGTCCAAAACAAAAACCTTCAAATGCGAAACATCGATAATACGGCGCTTCATGAGGTCCAACACCACTCCTGGCGTGGCCACCAACACGTGATCAGTGACCCTTTCACCTCTAGGAATCAGCCCGGGCACCACCAAACGTGTTCTGATGGACGTGAATCTACTCATGGTCTCAATCACCTCACACGTTTGTCTGGCAAGCTCTCGTGTGGGCGACAAGCAAAGCGCCTGGGTCTTGTCTTGCAGTTCATCTACCCGCGAAAGCATTGTCAAGGAGAAAGCAGCGGTTTTCCCTGTTCCTGATTGCGATTGGCCAATCATATTTTGAGGCGGATTACGCAACAAAAGAGGCAACGCCTTTTCCTGGATCTTGGACGGCTTGTTGAATTTCATGGCGTAGAGTCCCTTTAGCAAAGTGTCTTTCAACCCCAATTCCTCAAACGATTTGACAGAATATAATGGAGAGTTGGGATCCGCTTGCAAGTCGGCCAATTTCACCTTTACTTCGTAGGTGGATGAGATTAAGTTAGTCTCTGGCTCAGGAGGGGGCGACACCTCTTCAGGCGCCTCTTCATTGACGGAAATCACGCCTGAAGACGTGGTTGGTTCTGGTTTTGGCTCAGATTTTGGGTCTGTTTCAGATTTCTCAGGATCAGCAGATTTTTCAGCTTCAGCGGCTTTTGGTTCATCAGCTTTTGGTTCATCAGCTTTTGGTTCATCAGCTTTTGGTTCATCAGCTTTAGGCTCATCAGCTTTAGGTTCATCAGCTTTAGGTTCATCAGCTTTTGGTTCATCAGCTTTAGGCTCATCAGCTTTAGGTTCCTCAGGTTTCTCCGCCTCCAGAGCAGGCTTTTCGGCTGAAGCTTTTAAAACATCACCAGCAGCATCGTTGTTTTCCTTTCCGGACGATTTCTCCAAAACAGCCTCGGTTTTGACATCACCAGTGTCGCTCTTAATAGCTTCCTTAGGGTCGGCGGCACCGGTTTCCTTCGACCTCTCATCTTTTAAGGACAACGAGGCCAAAATATCCGACGGATCAAATCCGGTGGTTTCAGACATATTAAAAGAGGAATCTACCAGTTGAAGAGGAGAATTGGCCCGACTCGAGACGTGTTAAACTGATGTGGAAATAGACGAAACCCGGAGGTTTTTTTTTTTTGTTGATCTCTATTGTCCCGTGGGATGCACGGGTGTACGAATGGTGATTACCGCGCGCGACGAATTAACATGAACATTAACACTAGTAAACCAAATTTAGCTATGACACACCACCATCCTTTTGAGGGCCTTGTGTTTTTCTCGTTTCCCATTGTATTCCTTTCTTTCCTTTTCCTTTTCCTTTCCCTTGTTCTGCTCTGTTTGTAAAAGATCTCCCTTTTTTATGGGTGCTTGCTTTGGGCGCTTGCTTTGTTGTGCGTGGTCAAGAGAGGTGCTCCTTCGAGTTTCCTTATTTTGATGTATGCATCTACTCACTCAAGACAATGTCTCATGATATCCATTTATGGAACAATGGATTCCATCAAAGGGTGCAATTGAAGAAATTAATTTTTAGCACACAAAACAGAAAATGTTCCGTGCTTGACTAAATTCCACAGCCCATTTGAAAATGCTCTCGAATTTCAGCCAACGCAATTGAAAGCGCACTGGTCTTGAAAAACAAGCAGCATAGATAATACACGTGCCTTGATTGTGAGAGCCATGAAAAAGACCATACCGAATTCCCGAGCTTTTGCTTTGTACATGTGGACCAGCCTTCCCAGAATATGAATGTGGGATCAGAATAACCGGAATTGGTCAAGCCATAGATTGACCCACCAGGCATTGATAGATTTGAAGAGAGCCTTTTCGGGTCAAACTTTGAATTTTCGCTGATAAGCGCCAAAAAAAAAAAAAAAAGCCTGAAAACTTCACTCAAAGATTTCCAAAACATCATTCCCTTCACGACAAGATATATTCACTCACACCGTCTCCCAGATCACTCTTTAGAGTGTCGTTGACATCGATATAGTCCCAAAACCTGGGCTGCGTAGCGGTAGAAAAGAACGACATAATTAATGCATTTTCAACGAGCATCACACCACAGTTTTGGTCTTCGCCAGGAGCAAGCACTTTGGACTTACACATTTCAATTTCGTGGGCCTCAAAGTCAATGGATTTGCGATTGCTCATGGGCAACATTCCGTCGATATCCATGAATCGGGCCATGCCACCCAAATTGGGCGTACGGTGTATTTTGTGTGCTACAATCAAGGAGCCAAGGTCCAGAAGACCGCTCAAATGAGAGTGACAACTGTCTGTAAGGGTTGAAATCGACAGCTTATCCGATTTAGACTCTTGTTTTTCCAGAATCGGCAGGGATGTGCATGTGGACGTGGATGCGGACTGAACCAGGCCACTTTCAAGCGAGTCGAGTTCGCTGGCAACGGCCGAAAGCGTGGCTAGAGTCAATTCGCTAGCAGGGCTCGACGAGCGTTTTCTCCACAACATTGAGTGACGTTTCAGTCCGTTTTCTTGTCCGTGACTCGAAGCAAAATACATTCTCGACCTTCGCTTGTTCAGGTGGGGATTGGCTTCCATTGGGGTAATTTGGCCCGATCCTGAAGCGTTTGAAGATCCGCGGTTTGGCGATCCGCGTGCATGATTTAGATCCCGAGGCACTTGTGCTGGTGGTGGGGTTTCTAGCGACGGTAGCGGAAAAGGCCCACTGATTACCTTGGTGGTTTTCTGCATCCCATCAGAGACATCTTTATTTGACCTGCGGGACCTTAAGGCACTGAAAAGATTGGGTCTTTTGCTTTCGGATTTGATCATAGTTGCAGACAGAGGCTGGATCTGGGATTGAAGCAAAACCAAACGCGTCTTTTGTGGTTGCGGTTTGCTCGTTGGTGGAGATGGAGAGGTCCAAAGAGCCTTTTGCTGCAAAAAGTGTACGGCTGGCACGGCGTTAATGGCAATGATGGAAATCTCGGCGAGGCTAGGCAAGTCTAGGCAAGGCTTTCAGAAGTAGGGCTTATCCAACAATTGGCAAGAGTAGTAATTGCTTGATTTGGTGGGAGGGAGGATACACTTTTGGAAAGGGAAGGTTGAGTTTTTGATGAAGAATTGCTTCGAGTGGAATGGCCTGAAACATCTTTCAAACAATGGGGCATCTCTATGCACGCTTTTCTGTGATGCGCGCCCCGACAGCTCCTTCAGCACGTTTTTGGTGCAGCACACCGTGTCGCGCGCCGTTGCCTGCGCTCCCACAGGCATACCGGTGGGGCCATGGCCCGCCCGCCCGCTGGTCCCGTAGGTCCCGAAGGTCCCGCTGGTCGCGTGGGTCTTGCATCCGTGAGCGACAACGGGCACGCTTCGAGAGTAGAGATCGAACCAGTTTTCTCTCGACTCCCTAGTCAGGTAATCGTTGGAGGAAGCTTAGGAATTGGTTATTTGATGTTCATAGGGTCTGCGTTGTTGTTCCCGATCATTATTTGATTTGTCTGTACTTCTTTCTCTATCCAATTTCTTTGGCTCATTTTCCTTTTTTTTCCCGCTTTGGGTACATGCAGACCTGGACGGCCCAGGCTTGGCCAACGCGTCGCATGGGGAATAAGCCGCGAACGGGTATGGGCCCACATGTGGGATTTGCATTCTGCAGCAGGAGATGTCACTGTTGCATGCTAGAAGGAGTCGCCGTTTTTTATGCGTTTCAAGGCCTATTTTTTAGTTTAAACTGACCAAAGGTATGGACTAAAAACGGTTTCAATTCTCAAGGCATCAAAATTGATATTAGAAGGGCTCTAAGGACTATATGTCATTCCGCAACGGCCAGCAAGTGCCAGCAAAAGACCGCAAAAGACCGCAAAAGCCCGCAAATGCCCGCAAATGCCCATGACATGCGCCGGGTAAGGCCGAAACCTAATATGGGGGCTCCGCGTGAGCCCAACACAACGTTTCCAGGTTTAATGAGTGACATAATCACCAAATATGCGCAACACCTGATGTACCTGACAGTGACCGCACGCAATTTGAGGGTTTATTTTTGAGAACAATTTTTCCTCTTTCTGTTTATCTTTCTGTTTTTCTTTGTTTTTTTGTTTGTTTTTTTGTTTGGGAACCAAACTCACTTGCCAGGCACATTATCTGCTATTGTCTCACAGGGGGTGGTGTTAAGAGAGGTAGGAATAAAATGGGCCAGAAGTCAGAAATCAGACTGTCATACTGAGAATGTTCGGCTAAGCACACAGTAAACGCCTCCATATCGGGTAAAGTGGGTGCATTCACATTCATTAAATTCTTCATTCTCGGAATGCACCGATATCTTCTGTTTGCCGAAAGCAGAAAAAGCAGACAGTTACAGCTGCAAAATCTCCAAGACTTGGAGTAGTCTGCCTTAAATGGGGTGTTTTGAGCAAAATTGAATAAAGTTTCATTCTTTTGAGGGATTTTGGAAAGTAAAACTTCCCATGCATTAGAACATCAAGCACTTTTCATGATGATGTGTAGAAATGAAGACGCAATGTTTGAAATGGGCGAGTATCGACTGAAAGTAAAACGCGTAGCACAAGTTAAAAGAACGGGATCTGTATATGATTTTAAAAAAGGAATAGCCATGAAAAGCTTTAGGTATCCACTGATTGTAGATAAGATATGAGCCTTGAAGAAGTACATCAGTGCCAAGGCAAATGTGAATATCAGGTTAGACCATGTTTGCTAGTTGGAAAAGACGTGAAACCTTCTTCACTAACTGCCACTCCTTCAAGTCTCAAAATCGAATGAAAAGGTAACCATGATTTTCTGACACATATTATCAGAAAGCGGCCAAAAGAAAAGCCAACCGCGGATAAATCATTTGCTGGACAGGGTCACAAAGACAATTTGAATGTCACATTCCCATTTAGGTGGTGATGAAAGATCAAAATTTAATTGGGCTCGTTGGAGAAGTTGAGAATAATTGAGTAACTTATTAGGATATTTTGTGTCAGGGATCAAAGAAGGAAAGGCGAGATCAATGAAAGGGCAAATGAAAAGATCAAAGTAAAACGAAGAAGGGATGAATGATAGGCTAAGTGAGAGAAATAAAGAAGAACGAAGAAAAAACCAATCAGGGCGATAACGAAAAGAAGTGGAAGCTTTAAGACCGCCACCATTTTGCGCCCAATCCAAAACTGAAGCAACGGCGGACACACACAGTTTGGAAAGTCGAACGGTGATGATCGTGTAATCGTGACTATTGTCTGGTCGTCTTGTACATTCCCATTTGCCCGTTTCAAAAAACAATGGGCATGTGTTCGGGGCCGAAATCATTGTGGCTGCGACCATTTAAGTTTTATTGAAAATTACGCCTGTTTCTTCAATGGTGCCACCATGATCGTTCCGCGATTTAATGTCAAATAATAGGATATGACTCGTCGGGCATTACTTGCTTGCTTATACGTTCATTGAAATTAGCCCCAGCTTGTTTCGTCGTCGTCATTTACTCCGCCATTATTCATCGCTTTACCTTTTCTTTTAGTGTTTCCTTTAGTGTTTGCTTTGATTTATTTCCCCCTTTAGACAGTAGCGAACGACATCGCGTAAATCCCATTCTATGTACAAAATCAACCCCTCCAATACGTCAACCAACAGGAAGAAGTGGAGAGGAAAAAGCTACTTTACCCGTGAAACGCTTCACCTCCTTTGTGCTGAGTTGCACCCATTTTTCCTTCCGCAAAACGTTGCCATTCTTGTCTCTTCCAGAAAGTGTCCGGGTAATATATGTGCTTATAGGGATTCTGGAGAGGGCCTCGACTCCCTTGGGCAAATATACAACCAAATCTTCCGCCGTGGCGGGATCGGGCCGTGTGCCCGTGGCCTTGATATTCACAAATCCCATACCTTTAAGAACAAGGTCAAAAGACCCATCGAAAGGAGGCACAATATGTTTGACGAGCAGTGTTTTGTCGTGGTGTACGAGAAATAAGCCGCGGATAGCATCAGGGTCTTTCGCGTTGGTCCAGACTTGCATCGCCTTATCGAAACAGCTGAAAATATGCAATTTGTGGTTGATAACGTTCCGTATTTGGAACATACATCCACGTGGTACCTGCAAAAAAAAGACACCACCAACAGTCACCACCTGGCCCTCCTTGGCCGTCACGTATTTGGAGAGGTAGGTGCCGTTTTTATGGAACATGGTCCCTTTCAGAAGTTGCTTGATGGCGTCTGCCGAAAGAAAGTCATACAAGTGCGCAGAGCCATTATTACTGAATCCAGGCACGTCATAAACGGTGACGGAGTTGGAGAGCTCAATGGGAATAATGCCTCTTGTGAACCCGGGCATAAAAGAAGCGCCAGGTCCGTTTGCTACCTTTGATTTTTCCCACATTCGAAGCCGTTCTCTTGCCGCAGCATAAGTTTTTGCCCGGAGGATAATTTCGTTTTCTTGTTTCTGCTTTGCCTTTTGCCTCCTGGCATTCGGCAACCGCTCGCGTTGTTTGCGGGCTATCTGCGCTACCAGCTGAAGAAGCGTCAGCTTGCCAGAATTGACACACCCGATGAAAAACGTATTATCTTTCAAAGTGTGCAAAAATCCATCGATATTCCAATCGGACTTGCCCGAAACCACGTGCACCTGGCCATGAGGCACCCCATACTTTCGGAACATGTAATCCTGGAAGAATTGAAGCCCGTATCGGGAGGCCAAGTTGTTGGTTTGGAAAAATAAGTCACACTTGGTCACGACAAAGTGCATTCTTTTCGCCGACCGGTGGTCAAACACACTTTCATCGAGCGACATTGGGAAATCCACCAGGCTTACGACATAGACAAGATGACCATTTTCGGGAATGCGGTCCATTACTTGCCGCACGGACTCGGTCTGATATTCAGATGCTTCGAAAGTGGAATGGTAAGCGGCATTTCGACACCGAAGACATTCGAGGCCAGATTTCTCCGGCACTTTTGCAGCTTTTGGTTTCGTTTTCGGACGGGTAACTTCATTTAGGAGATCCTCGTCAGCTCCATTAAGCAACAACGCCTTGTCTTGAGCACTTAGGCCCAGAAAGTGTTCACTAAACACAGCATCCACCAGTTGTTTGGGATACGTGATCTTTGATGCCTGTACAGATACTCCCGAGGCCTGCAATGCAGACTTCGGCTCGATGTAGTATCCCGCGGATCCTGGGGTTGTTTTCTGTAGGAGAATCCCGCATGATGTACATTTCGGCGCTAGCGAGTCTGCTATGAAATGGGACACATGAGATACACTGACATCAGTATCATAATGGCGCCTTGGAAGCACAAGACGGACGCGGGAGCATGCGTGTGAAATGCGGCGTCCGAATATTGCAGCTGATAGTCGCCCAATAATCCTGCGCATTATTGTGGGATGTGTTTCTGTGTTTCAAAAATGTAGGTTGTGGAGGCCATGGTGATGATCCAGTCTGATTTAGCAGCACGTGCAATTTGGCACGTGAGTCGCACCGGGGTGGTCGTAAGTTGGGAGCCCGCGGTCGGGAGCGCGAACGCGGCTTGACCTTTCTAATACAGTCCAACCCCGTTAATTCAATCGTGTTTGATTATATAATACTCTGAAGAAAAAAGTTATTCATTATAGTAAATTGAATAATTTTCTAAACTTTAAATGTTAAATAAGATCTGCCAAATAATAAACTATATATCAAGGTGGCCTTTACTGAGGTATATGGTCCAGATTTGATGCAGCAAATTCTCAACCGAGATCAAAATGTCCTGAACGATGAGACAGCAGACATTATAGTAAATGCAATTGAAGAAGTGCAACGTGTTTATTGAAGTGCTTAGAAAGACCAGGCAAGAGCCAACAACCTTCGTCGTTGCTCGCGTTCGGCTGAAGTTGTTTCTGGTTAGTGTGGGTGCACGGATTTCGTACATTCGTTTATTGAATAACCCCTCCAATTAGGCATGAAATTTTCAAATAGCCGGTATAGGCTTATAGGCATTTGACTGTAGGACAATATCTCTTTTTCTCAGAAGACTTAACTCCTGTTCGCTCAAAGAATCAAACTTTCCTCTTCATCGTGTTTAGGGCTTTCTTGAAGCCCAATATCATTGAAACTCACTCTTAGTGGTCTATGATTGTACCGTGATACCTCGTTTAACTGTCTCAATCTTAAGCAGAGCTCCCGTCAAGGGTCTGAGCCCCACGAAATAAAATTCAGTGTTAGCGCCCAAAGTCTTGAAAATGGTTGGCAGGTTTCGTTAAGGGCGCTTCAGCGTTTCCCGTTTAGATTCGAGATTTTCCCGAAAATCCTGCTATCCTGCTTAACGAGGTTTTCCCTAGTTCTAGCATGTAAACAGACATCAGCCATCCAATCTCATTTAATACAAAAGAACCTTCAATTATCAACCAGTTATAGAGACACCGGGGAGCTGAATCGAATATTTTGCTCGCTATTGTGTGACTTCGTTTTTTTGTAGGCTGCGACCGGATATGTTGAGCTACGCCTCAAAACGGCACGAATCTTTGAGTGCCCATACGTCACTGAAAAGTATAAATCGCAGGCACCAGGCGAAAGGAAATTGCCACAGAAATTGAAAAGCCTCGTATGTGCTCTTCAAAGCCAGTAACAAGGGAAGAGCGGGTAGTTATAGAAGAGGAAAAAGCGCAACTGTGTCAGCTTGACTCTTGTATAGTACTTCTCTTCTCATAAGATGAAGACAAATTGTCCATTTGCATTGAGTAATTCTACATAAATCAGCCGTAGAATAAGCGGTAAGGTTCAAGCAATCCACAAGAACGACTTTAAAAATTTAAACGCTATTACCAGTTGAAACCAAATTTATCACCTTTGAAGCTCTTGTATACAGGAAACACGGGGTATATACCAGAAAACTCCCGTTTGCCCCTTAATTTTCGAAGTTTTTGATAAATAATCAATTCCTGCTTAACGAGATTTCGCTGGACCTTTTTCTTAGGAAATTGCTTGCTGCGGGAACCCAACGATGCCACCGGAGAATTGCACGGTTCTGAATATCCAAAATAGGTAATACTGCCGCGCAAACAAGCTCACGTAAGTTGGAGGTGGGGTCCATAAATCGCGTGACCACCAGAGGCTTTTGTCGGTTTCAGCTTTCATTATCCGGTCACAATTTTTTTTTTTTTTTAATTTTATTATAGAACATCATTTGCATCACATTTGCTTTCTTTACTTATTTGAGAAGATCGATCATTTGAAATTCAAGCGCAATACTGGGTTATGCAACCCTCAAAGACGTCGATTGCATCACAGCGAAACGAAACCCCTTCCCAGTTCTCTACTTTAAAGTTTCATGGCGCAACTATAACTTCGGATTTGATTTTTTGCATATGTGATCGGCTTGCCGCAGTGGTCAGACACGCATTGCATATAGCTGCATAAGTGACTACTCACCTCCGCTGCGTCATTGTCCATGCATGTCCTGGATCGGGGCCCCGAGCCTGGACACAAAGCTGTAATAGCTAAACAAACAAAAATGTAGTATGCGGGAATGCCACGCGAGTCAGCCGAACGCATCCACCTCTCGGCGCAAACGGTGCAGAATGATAACTTCCTGGTGCCTTTTTCCCCATTTGGACGTCTGTCGGAAACACAACAGACTGACGTGTTGAAAGTCTATCTAGGTTAAGCACGCTCAACCAAAGTTGGTGAATTATGTCTTTCAAGGGTGCTGCTTTTGCACTTGCAAATAATCATAATCCCATTGTTGATTTTTTGCACGCCCAAAAAAAATCAACAATCGATTGTGTTCGTTGAAGGAGAATTGAATCAACGATCGTCAACAGCAACATGGCTGCAGCCACTGCGCATCGCCCTCATGCAGGGAAAGGGAATGCTGCCGTAAAGGTAGCCATGCAAGCCTGAACATACCGGAATGCAGAGGCAAAAGTGCAGTTCTAAAGGTGAAATGTACCCTTAATTGCTCGGGCCAGATTCCACCTTGGAACGACCTTTTTATGTTCGCCGCTGACACGGCTAACTGAAACGGGAGGAAAATTCAACATCATAATCCCAGAGCGGGCCGGCAGTCAAATTACGCCAAGAAGAATACCCATTTCGGCCAATTTACTTGCTGAATTATGCCACAAATTATGCTTTGGCACGACCTCCAGGAAGGTGACGTGGCAAATTGTTGAATGCACCTACTATTTTAAGTGCACTACTTTCAGGACTCGAAACTCTTCTGTCCCAAATTATACATCCAGCCCGACGTGCACTATGCACCACGCGTTAAGTGTCACTTGCGTTTCCTGAGCCATACACAAGTTGCAAATTCCGTGTCCTCCTAAAATTTGGTTCACCCAACAAACTCAACCTAAGCCCTTCCAAACACGCTCTTCCTGTTTATCTTTCATTTGGGTTTTATCCTAACTTTTCTCGGACCATTTTGTGCTGCTCTAGCTAACCTTTGCACGTGACATGGAAAAGGTTAGCGTAACAACGATTTCCCCAATTCTTTAAAACTGATGATTCGAGGAGATTGATTTAAAAACTCATATAGATAAGCAAAAGAATGGGATTTTGAATTTTTTTTTTCTTTTTACTGAGGTCAGTGACCGCTTGGGCCAGCTAGTTTTTTCCAACATGAATAGGATAGTTATTCGAGATCACAGCCAACGCTTGCAAGGCAACCATTCTGTTTGCGCACGGTTCGCTTGATGTGCAGATAATACGTATGTTAATGTTCTGAAGTGTGTACATATTTCCCATGCAGCATCTCGCATGCACAGATGGTTTTTTCGGTTGTGATGAAAAGTCGGGGAACAATTTGTTAAATTCCGAGTAGTGGAACGGCGTTGACTTATTCCACAGATTACAATTATCTTATCCAAAAGTTATGTCAAATGCTTTTGTTCTTTCGCAACTATTGAACTCCTCCATACGCATTGCATTTGCATGTGCTGGAAATAAATGTCGCGATCCACCATTACGGCCAGGCGCAATTCACCACTTGTAATGGGCATGACTGCGGCCAATCAATGTATCGACGTAAATTGACATCTTAAATAGTATAGGACCATTTGTGCAAAGAAAGTTAAAGGAGACTCAAGCATTAAAAAAGAATAATCCGTACATTTTGTGTGGTGAAGCATCTTTTTCTTTTGTCGCCGGTTTTTTTGTCAAGCTATTCTTCTTTTAGCTTGAATTTCCTTTTGTTTTTTCCCTTCAAAGCGGCACGCCAACTCCACCTTTCCATTGAGGGGAAAGTTAGCGACCTTCTCTGCACGCGCAAGTCCTTGGTACAGGGATTTACTCACTCCTGGCGTCTGCAGGTGCATCATTGATCTGAGCGCACAATTAACCTACCAGGCCATATTCATCAGCCTGCATGCATGCCATGCACCTGCCTCGTATGTACTTTGTTGTGTGCGGCACTATACTGTACCGTACCGTACTGTACTGTACTGAACTGTAATTCAATGCAATGCAATGCGTTGTTTGCTGTATCATGCTCAACGTCTTATTCGTGCACCTCGTGAAACTCTTTTCTTGAACCCTCGACATTTCACTGCTTGTGCCGCCTTCCCTCTTCCTCCCACCCCCTTTTCTTCTTCAACCACTGACTCTTTTTTATCCAGACAAACACCAGCTTATCATTTCATTTCTTTCTTCTCTTCAAGAACTTTCGATCCTTTTCAAATCTTTTTCGAGACCGGGTACCCTTCACTTTCGTCGGGCCCATTTCTTTTTTCTTGCTTCGTCTTTTTTTTTTTTTTCCCTTCTCGTGTTTCCCTTGGTTGCCATTGCTGTCACCCCTTTTTCGATTACCCGCCGACACCATCAAGATTATCAGGCTCAAGGTCGACAGGTGCCCCGGAAAAATTCCAGCTTACAACCCAAAGAAGTGGCGTTTCCACTGTTATTTATTACAGTTTCCCGCTGACATTCACCGCTCGCGTTTTTACAACCAAGTGATCTAAGCGAGCTACTAAAGGAAATTTCATACGAAATCGGGCAAAAAAAAGTTTTCCAAACTACACTTACACAAACCCCATTATCTCGTCATGCCAAAACGGTCACAACCGGCGTCGCCTCGTGTACGCAAGACAAGACATCTGCGTCTGAATCTGAGCATTGGAATCAGCCAGCATTATTCCATGAGTGCCGCCGAAACCTGGACGGTTCTTGGTGCTTGTGCGTCTGCTATGGGTGTATATCACGTGGCATTAAAGGCATTTGAACAGGCTCTTGTTCATTCGCCTGGGTCGCTTCGGACGTTGCTTGGATGGAGCCATTCGCTACGTATGCAAGATGTGAATATCAACGAGACTGTCGGGTGTCAGGCCGCACTTCAGAGGCTCACCAAATCGCTCGAACAATTCCCGGAACTAGCCAAGCTGGCTGATTATTTTAAGGAGCTCACGGAGTGCTACCTTCTTGTGAATTTGAACGAGGCGGCACTGCATGCGGCGCAACAAGCTATTCAACTACAGCCCGAGGATGCAACTCTTTTCCTTCTTCTGGCGCAGGCGCTCATCCGAATGGGGTTGCGTCAGCAGGCTGCGGCGCTGTTGCAGCACTGTCTCAAGCTTTTGCCTAAAACATTGCTGCTTTTTGCTCCAGCAGACGTTGAAACTGCCCGGACTGCTCATGCTGAATTGGCGGCGATTGCTGCTGCGGAGGGAAACATCGAGTCGTCCATCAACGAATTAACTGCGACGTTGATGTTGCCGCCTCCGCCTTTTTCTAGAATTAATGAACATATCGCTCTCTGGTGTGCGTTGGCCACAGCATTGGAGCGTGCCAACAAGATTCCTGAGGCCTTGGATGCCTGTGAGCGCGCTGAGATTGCTGTTGGATCTCTGCCGCGCATTTTGATTACCCATGCGTACTTGCTCTTGCTTGACGAGCTGAAACCAAGGGCGGAACAAGCTGTTCGTCTTTTGACCCGAGTCGTTGAACTGGAGCCACCTGCTTTGCCCAAGCCCAAGGATCAAGATGGCCGTGAAATCCCCAACGAGGACACTCTGGGCGACTTTTTGCCATGGTGTCTCTTGGGGAAAGCATACACTTTACTCGACTCACCTAGGGCAGCTTATGACTCGTACCAGATTGCATTGAGGCGTGCTGATGGCTCTCCAATCACTTGGTTGGCCGTGGGCAAGCTCTATCTCGAGTTGAAACAGCTTCCTGACGCGTTGGCCGCATATTCACAGGCATTGCGGCTTCAATTGAACGAAAACTCACCGGGAACAGCTGCGGCTTGGGACGGTTTAAGCTGTGTCTACGAACGTTGTGATGACCAGCTTGGTGATGCCGCCGATGCGTGCTCGCGTGCTGCAATGTGTTTTCAAGCATATGGAGACTCTAAGAGTGCCGAGTTTTACGAAAGCAGAGCGAAGAATTTGAGACTAGCTGCACAGGGAAAAGCCCCTGTGCCCGAATGGAGTGAGCCTGTGGGCGTGCCAAACTATTTCCTTCGTGATCTTGTGAACTTACTACCCAACGAACGGATCGCCATTGTGCGCAACACGGCGAAGCGAGACATGAGCGAGAATCTTCCTCTGAAGTCACCCGATGTACACCTTGCGAAGCCTAGTTCGCTGAATATGCTGCAACAACTGCAACAAGGAGAGGCGTCACATCCACAAGCCAAACAAGAAGCCCAAAGTCTACAAGCACAGCAACAACAAGCACAGTCTCAACAACTTCAACAACAGCAACAACATCAAGCACAGCAACAGAAGGCACAATTTCAACAACTTCATCAACAGCAACAACATCAAGCTCAAGCTCAAAGTCAAACACAATTCGACGCTCAAAGCCAAGCCCAAGCCCAAGCTCAAGTTCAAGCTCAACAACACAGGTACCAAAGTCCTGCTATGGGCACTCCATACACTGGCCGGCAGCCACTTGCGTATGACACGGTATCTAGAGGAGCCCCGGTGGCTGAAACCCCCTCACCGGGCCAGTCTCAATATGTGCATTCTGCTTCTCCAGCTCATTCGATTTCAACCCGGATAGAAGGCCAGACACTGGGATACGCTCCACTGCCTTTTAAGCCCGATGCAAAGCTGCCCGTGCCAGCACCACCACTGATTCAAAATTCTGGGAGACATTATTGGCAGGGCCATGATCAGCCGGGTAGTCCATCGCATCCAATCATGAGAGGCCCTCCTCCGCTTCTGGCTCAATACGGCCTGCCGCATACTGGTGTGCTATCTTCGTCTTCAGGTACCCAGCCCTCAGGTGGACCTCATCGTTCACCAGTTGCTCTTCCACAGGTGACTGCTGAAGGGTACCCTGTGGGGATGCAACCTGCATACGGATACGGCCAATATTTGCCTGTTCATGGTGGAATGATGGCTCAGGTGCCATATGGTGGTCACTGGCGCCGGTGAATATAATGGAGGTCTGCTTTGAAGTGTGAGTGGATTGTACTTCCAAGATGAAGCTGTTACAGTAGT
This sequence comes from Metschnikowia lunata, assembly GCA_030583235.1. NCBI lineage: Eukaryota > Fungi > Ascomycota > Pichiomycetes > Serinales > Metschnikowiaceae > Metschnikowia > Metschnikowia lunata. Next base: position 231,828 of record JAJMHP010000008.1, on the reverse strand, counting down.
GGGGTTGGATCTGATGGAGCCTCACGATGCGCTTGTATGGACGCTGCTATACCATAATCGAGACTTGGTGTGGCTTTTGGACGTTGATTTGGTGGTTTTTCATGATCGACACAGTGGCCTTTGATTTCTTCCACACATAGTAAGATGCCTTGGACCAAATTGAAACTCTTGAAACCCGCTGAGGAGGAAGCAATGCAGTTGCTCGATGGATGGATAGGCAGCTATTTGTACCAAGTTACGATACTGTTTATCAAACTGTGTCTGTATTGTTTAAGCACACACCTCGATCTGGTGAATGTTCGAAACATTCGACGATGAGCAGATCTCACGGTTGACTTGTTATCGAAGGTTTCCCACCTTAAATATATCTTTATGTACTATGTTGACATTCTTTTCATGGTCTTCCCGAGGTTGGATGTGCCTCGGAGATTGTTGTCAACAATTTTAATAAATGCATCACTATTTCCCTATGCCCTACATTCCGTCACCTTCCTTTACCTTCCCTCACTTGCCCCAAACTTTAACCAAATCCTCCCAAGAGGCTTCAAACACATTTGTACCGTCTAAAAACCGGCCCGTTTCTCTCAAACAATATAAATTGACAAAAACGTGGAGAATCTTGCGCCCCTTGCCGTCTATGATTATTCCGCCAGTATCGGCGCTCAATATAGGCAACACATCGCCTGAACTGTCACCGAAATAAGTCAAACACAGATTGGGATACTTCGATTTCATGGCCTGGAGTTCCTTTACTTTATCCCAGCCGGTCCGAATATCGACACTGGGATCGAAATTCCCGGTTGTCATGCCGTTTTCGTCGGTCTCCAAATCATTCGCCAAAACAGTCACATTCTCCACTCCATGAAGACTCAAAACCGCCTCTATAAGGCGTTTACACCAGTTTACGCTTAACACGAATACCGGACATTCTGCCCCACGTACAAAGTCTACGAAACCTGGCCTTAACTCCACCAAAGGAGCCAAAGACACAAAGCGTTGGATAGGAAAGCCCTTGAAGTAGCCCGTTTGTTCAAGTGCCCTCACAGAAGAAAGTTCCACACCCCTCATACCCTTTTGAAACACCTCCTCGGCACTATACGAGTCCCGTTTGCCACAACCTCCGGAACAGCCGGAAACATAGGCTTGATAAGCCTCTAAGTATATCTTGGAAAAGTGGCTGAAGGGCGGCATGTCACTGCATTCAGTGCGGGTTGCGGCTCCAGCAATAAGCGCCGTGGTGTCGTTTACTGTTGCTGTTTCATCCCAATCCGTGACGAAAATCCGGTTTTGGCTTACCAACGGCGATTGCTTCAAACATGCCAACGACCGACATTTAGCAAGCATGTCCAATTACACCACTGTGACGTTGAGAAAACAGCGGGGTTTTTTTTGGATCTATGGGTGTGCACGATAGCGTCTGATGGATGTGATAATAAAATGCGCAACTTGAACATGACTGTTCACTTCCGCTTGCTGTGCAAGACGTGGACATCTATCAAGACATCGGCAAAATTTCTTAGTTTGCGAGACTGTACTACTGAGACATTTACCCTATTAAGACCTTTATTTTTTGAGAGGTTTATTTTTTGAGAGGTTTATCTTTTGGGGGTTTATCTTTTGGGGGGTTTATTCTTTTGAATTGTTCATCTGTGTGTCACATTCTTTCTAGATCACATCATTAATCATGGTTCAGGCTCTCGGCGAGTTGGGCAATGTCAAGCCCGATAAGTTTATGGAAGAGGTCCAGGAAAACCTCAGTCCGGATCAATTGGGCGATGTGGATGTTGTTCCGGAAAAACACGGCAATCATCTTTCCAGCAAGATTATTTCCCATGGCAATGGCGATAAAAAAGGACATGAGGTAGTTCCTCCAGACCAGGTCGAGAATAAGGGAAAGACAGAGAATAAGGGTAAATTTGAGGGAAAGACAGAGAATAAGGGTAAATTTGAGGGAAAGACAGAAAATAAGGCCAAATTTGAGGGAAAAACAGAAAACAAAGGTAAGTTCGAGGGAAAGACAGAGAACAAGGGCAAATTTGAGGGAAAATTTGAGGGAAAATCAGAGGTCAATGCTGGAAAGTTTGAGGGAACCACTGGCGTACCCAAAAACTAGTTGAGCAAAAAGGCTGTGAGGAACCCCTCTTTTTAAAAGTTATTTCGACATTAATGCATCGATGAAGAGAGGAAATATACTAGGTAGAAAATGCGAGAATCCATGTGGTACTCCCACAGCATAAGTGCACTGTACAAGTAATACAGTGGAGTGCGCCTTTTTATCACGAATCTAGGCCAACGACTAAAAGTCGCCAAGAATACGTTCTCATCAATTTTTTTACTCCTCTTACTTTTTGCTTTCCATTTCTCTTTAATTTAACACTTTACGTATTCTTCATTTTCTTTTCGTCTTGCATAGTGTGGTCTCTGCCCAATCTAAGGCCAGTGTGGGAATGGAAATTACCCTTTTAGGCAATGTCAGAAATATTACCGTGACTGCATCCCCACGATCCCGTCACCTATAAATACCACCTATTTCCATCCAGTACTTGGAACGTCTTCTAGACACTATACCAATTCAATTTTCCGCAACCCAGAATGTCAGAACTCACATCAAATACACCAACAAGCACCCCTGATTTTAACGAGAAAGATAAACCCTCACAAGAGGATATGGACACTCTAGAGAATTCCGTACACAAAATATTGAATCCCAATGGAGACCATCCCGAGGTCTCTGGGTATATTAGCAGCACTTTTAGCTATATTCTGGGAATGCTAGATAAGGTGGCCAAGGCAGAAGATAAAGATGCGGCCATAAATGAGATAACACTGGATTTGCAGCAGAAATTCGAAGGCTGGGCTAGAAAACAGGAAGCGACACAGGACATTAAGTAGTTAGTCGGAGGGATTTTGAAAGATGCAAATTTAGGAAAGGCCAGTTAGAGGACTTTGTACTGAAAGCCTTGATGTTCTGTAAAGGGAAGTAGGGGAAGTAAGAAGTGACACGAATTTACAGAAAATCAAATCAATGGCTCACTATGTAAGGGTCTATCAATGTCGTCACTTTCAATGATCCAAATTGCCTTATGAATGACAATCCGATTGAGTCAGTCATGACCCTTACATAACCAACAGCAAGGAAGAAATTCTTATTTCTACACCGACCAATGAAAAGAGACCATTAGAATCTCTCTTCAATCCCTAATACTGATCTTCTCCAAAATGTACACAATTTCTATATCCATGACAGGTATGCTTATCTGAAACGGACTCAAACCATGTGTTTTCTTCAATCTAGCTAGGTGAACTGAGCAACCGGGAAGTGCAATCACCGGCCACTGGTTTGGAGTAGTAGCTCCGCCCCAACACCCGCAGGTAATCTACAGATAGTTTTGTGTCAAAAATTATCGATATTTATTGGTGGAGTAAAAGAGTGGATTTCGGAAGACCGCGTTCGCATGGGAATTTTATACTTGCTGAGGGCGTGCACACAAGACACGAAATGGTTAGTTAGGGCTAAACAGCGAGTCATTAAGTTTATGATATCAAGCAATTTGTCAAGATTTCACTTCCCTGAAATATTCGCCGGGAGTGTTTCAGACTTAGAATCTACTCAAAATGACCTGATTTCAAGTTTTCCACAGGGTTTGGTTCACCCCATCGAGGGCATCGTGCCGCGCACGACCTCGGCACATGTAAGTACGCTAAACCACCTAATGATTTATTACTCCACCCAAAAACATGAGTCAAGTGCCCGCGTGGAAGCGTATTGGGCTTAAGGTCAAAGAGGACGTTACAGAAGAGCCAATAGCCTCACTCACACATTTCGATGGGTCCAAACTTACCAACAAAATTGCAAAGAAACTTAACAAAAAGAGACAGTTACCTGAGGGCAGCAATGGCGATGCTAAAAAACCACCGAAACGAGTGAAATTGCCAAAGTCAGAAAGAGGACCTCCACCCGAAAAAGACCATTATGCATACTTGAAGCAATTCGCCCAGGATAAGGACAACTGGAAGTTCAGCAAGCAGAAACAAAACTGGCTACTAAAAAACATTGAAAATGTCCCCGAAAAGTACGAAACAGAGCTCATTGCGTACTTTGAGGACATCCAGGGTGGGGCACGGATTCGTGTAGAACAGGATTTGCGTGATGTTGTAGAACGCTGGAACGAATACAGCAAATATCTCGAGGAAAAACTCAATGCTGAGTTGTATGGAGAAAAAAACGACAAAAATGAAGACGATTCCGAGAATTCTGAGGCGAAAAAAGCTGAGGCTGCGGCGAAGGCGAAAGCCCCAACCCATGACTATGCTCTTAGATGTCAAAAGCTTCTCAGCGCAATGCTTGAAGAGCCTGTCCATTTAGAAGGAGAGACTTCAATCGAAACCCAAAGCGAATCTAAGGATGCATCCAAACTGGAAGAAGCAGCACCATCGGGCGATGAAGAACACCTGAAAGAGGAAGAAAATGAAGACAATTTGATCATTGAAGACGTGGAAGTCGAAGAGTATGATCAGAAAGAGGGTCCAGATGAGACAAGAGAGTCAGTGTCTTCGGTCGTGGTTGGTGATGTTGAAAAAGAGAAGAAGGAAAAGGGAAATGAGAAGACGAAAGAAAAGAAGGAGAAGAAGGAAAAGAAGGAAAAGAAGGAAAAGAAGGAGAAGAAGGAGAAGAAGGAAAAGAAGGAAAAGAAGGAAAAGAAGGAGAAGAAGAAACACGCGTAAGCTCCACCACGATAGCATATTCACACTAGAAAAGCATTTCATCATCATCCCCTATGACACACACATTCTCTAATTCGGCATTTTTGCCGCATATTTTATTTCCCAATTTTTTCCCTGAACGTTCACACTTACGTAACTTCTTCTGATCAACCTTCCATCAGCTTATTTTGCACCCGTACACCCACATATTCAACCGCAGCTGATTCAAAGCTCCCCACATCCTATCAATACCTTTTAAAGACGACACCAATTTCCCACAAGAGCGTGTATTTTTGGTTCTAAATACCGTTTAGCTGAGAAGAGATTTATCACATACCGGATTCCCAAAAGCACGCCACTTCTCCCCCCAAATTCACCCTCTTTAGCCATGTCTTCAATCAACATGCGTCAACTAGAGGATAGGGCCAAAGATGTTGATCCTGATCTCCGATACATGGCACTAGAAGACTTCCAAAAGTTTTTGACAGTATCCAAAACACTACAGCTGCAAAAAGTGGCGTTTTTTGTGCCGATCTTGTTCCAATTGCTCAACGATTCGGCGACCGAGGTCCAAAACCAAGCAGTCAAGTCTTTTGCTCCCTTGATCTACCACTTAGACGACGAAATGGCGGCAAAAACCATTGCTGACTTGTACTCTAAGGTTGAGGCAACGGTCAATGACTCGAAATTCTCCACTTCTGTACCCACGCTTGCCCTCAGGGGTATCTTTAGTGAGTCGAATTCGCGCTTCAACCAAAAACTCTCGAGAGCAGCTTTTGACTCGTTAGTCCCACGGCTTTTTGCGGCAAATCGGGCCATGACGATCGATAAAATCGAAATCTGTATCGATATGATCAAATCTTTGGGGTTGGCGCTAAGTTTCACCGAGCTTTTGTCGTTAGCCACATCGCTTATTGCGGCTGCTTTCAAGGAAAAGGGAATCATTGGAAAAAGGTCCATTATTGCTGTTGACGCCTGTCTTGAATACGTTCCACATGTCTCACAGCAACAAACTGGCCCGCAAGTGCAATTCTATGAGAAGGTTATTCAAGATATTGTGTCTCTGTTCAAACAATGTTCCAATTCTGCATATACTTCCGACGTGTTCTTCACCTTGCTCCAGGTGATTCTTGCACAGGCTGGTTCTTTGAATGCCGTGTCCGAAAATTCAATTAGCAGTATTTTTGAGGAAGTTTCACGTGGGCTAAAGCTTGAAAAACTCGCTGATGAAGTCGATGCGGAAGATTTGGATATCGACGAGTTGATGCAAACGAATGTAGTTCGTGAAAACGCTTTGATTACCTTATCGCATCTTGTTCCTTGCTTTTCCGCCGACTTCTTTTTACAGTCTTACGCGTCTCAGGTGTTCACTGTGATTGAAAAGTTCATTGATTATGATCCATTGGCCTACGGAGAATCAGATGATGAGTCAGATGCGAGCGATGAATCAGAGCTCGATTTTTCCGACGATGAGGAAATCGAGCAGTTTGAAACCACCGGCGAAAATGACGCTCTTGCGGCCAAATTGAGATTGCTGGCTCTTGTGGTGACGAAAAAAACGCTTCAAAATCTTCTGGTGGTCTTGCTGACTTTTCTCAGTCAAGGTATCGCCACCAACGTGATTGAGCGTATCAGCGACAAATCGGAAGTGGTGTCCAACGAAGCAATAGCTACCTCAGTGGTACTTATTAGAAAGTCGACAAGCTCTTTTCGCACCACTAGACATCGTTCCAACTCTGATGTCAGTATGACCACCGAAAGTTGCGACCAATCACCATATTCGGTGGTGGCTAGAGAATATACTGGTCTCCTTGAAGAAAAAATCGTGTCATATCTCCTAACCCCAAAGCATTTGTCAAGATTCTCAAGCACTAAGGTTTTGATCGAGTCGCTCATCGTCGGGTTTGCTCATGAGCTTTCGGATGCGTTCTTGGACCAGTTTGGCAAAGCTCTTGCTGAGCTTAAACTTTCGTCAAAGACGTTTCCAGAGATTGTGAAGACATATAAGGTGATTCTCGAGTGTTATGACTTTAGTCAAATCCCTGTGGATTTGATTGACTATATGATTGACGATCTTGGCGAATCTTTAATGGTGTCTTATCATAGTGTTGTTGCCGATGTTCTTCTGGTTTGCGGAGTTCTCTACCAAAAAGCGCCCCCAAGTCCAACGTACGTTTCCATTATGAACTCAAGATTCTTCCCTGCGATTGTACAAAATCTTCGCAAGAAAGAGTTTTCTGGAGACATTCGCCAGCGATTGCTTGACTCTTTGGCAGACCTTATAATTCATGTGGATTTGAGCGCCGAAAACTCTCATGAGGCTGCTTCCATTTTCCAGGAAAGTTTCAATCATGAGGTTGCGGTGAGTTTCGCCATTGAGACCATGATCAGAGTCTGTGAGCGCAAGCCCGAACTATTTGAATCTGTGGAGTTCTGTCAAACATGCGTGGAGAAACTCACTGCTTATTTGAGGTCGAGTGATTCGTCTATGTACCTCTGCTCGTTGTCGCTAATGAACATGATGTTTGAGAAGATAAATTTCACGCCTTCTGTTGAAAATATCAGCGCTTTGAGGGATATTCTTTTCGTCTTGATGAGAGGTTCCAATGACTACAAGTTCCTCGGCAAGTGCTCTTTGATTTTAGGTCACAGCATGAAGAGGATTCCGGCAGATGAACCATTTATTCTTTCGCTATTCACGCAAGTCATAAATGAGAAGTTTTCTGATTCCGATGACTTTGATTCAAAGCCTCTCGAGTATTTGATCACTCAAGTGTCAACGTACAACCAGGTGGGTGGCAAGATGTTTTTCGACATTGGCAGAAGAACGCTTATCCCAAAGAACTTTATTAGTGCAAAGGTTATGGCGTTGGTGTGCCTTCGTTCTGGGCTTGATGAAGAGATGATTGGCATTGAAAAAGAATTATTCTCATATATACAGGCACCCAACACTTTGGCTTCACCTGATCTCATTGTTTTCGACATTCATTTTTTGGGTTGTCTTGCAGCCCACGGGGTGATGAAAAACATTTCTTTTGCAGATTTGTTTGAAATCCCAAAGAAAGAGTCCAACGACCAAATTTGCTTGGCTGCAGCAAGAGCCATGGGATTATACATCTCCAAAGATTTGGGAACACACATGCCAATTCTCTTACGTTGTTATCAGGAGGCCAGTCTACAAAATGACGATAAAAGGGTTCTTTATTTGGTGGCGTTCAAACAACTTCTCAGAGAAGGGTCTTCGTCTCTTGATATCAGCGCACTCAGAAACATCTGGGAAGGTCTTTTCCAGGTGATTTCTACGAAACTGGGGCAATTAACACATAAGGAAGTGCTGGAGTTGAAACTAGCCGGCGACGTTCTCAGTTGCATTACAAAATGTGATGCCGATGGTGAGTACCAACGCAAGTTCTTGCAAATTATTGATGGAATTGATGGGAGTGCTCAAAAAGAACATCTTCTCTACACTGTGGTTGTCATCATGAAGAACAATCTAGCAGAGGCCAGTGAAGATTATGAAGTTCTTTTGATTGAAAGGATTTTGCCTTATCTCGCAGTGAACAACCTCGAATTGAAACTGGCCATAGTCAGTACTTTACTCACGGGAATCTACAATAAATCTGAGGCATTTGCACCAATTTTAAACTCAGTGATATTGCCGGCAATCTACCAAGAGCTTTCAGCCAAAGAGGAGTTCAAGAAAATTATTCCCATGGGTCCATACAAATACGTTGTGGACGAAGGGCTCGAGGTGCGAAAATTGAGCTATGAGCTCATTAGCGCAATATTGAGCTTGACTAATAGCAAGGTTCATGATGCTCCCTGCGTTGTGGACGAGGTCAAGGTATTTGAGGTATTACTGGAAAAAGGGTTGAAGGATCAGGAAAATGAAATCATCAACTCCACGGTGGAGAATTTGATTCAAATCATTCGCAAAAATGAGGGCGTGCTTGGGAAGATGTCCAATCAACAAGAAATGATTGCCTCGCTCTCCAAAATCATGAACCGGAAATTGCGGAGTAAGGCAAGCACTCAAGAAACAGAGGGCTTCGAAGACACTTTACGCTCGATTATAAAATTGTCGAAAGTTCTTAACGAGTATTTTGCAAAAACAAAGTCCGCTAATAATGAGTGGATGACTTATTACCAAGAGCTAAAAAGCAAGCATCACATACTATTCAGTGCGGTTGACTCGTGAAAGCGGAAATTCTCTCATTGCTGTCAAGTGCACATTCGGCAACACCGTCGTGCATACCACTCCCGGGTTTCCTGCACCCAAAGCATGATTCCAAATGCGGCAAATGTGGGGTATCGCGAGCCAGAGAAAATACCTGCGGTGACAATGAATATAAAGGCAAGAGAAATCAGTTTGTTCATTCGAGGTTTCTGAAACATTAACCAATTTCAGAAGCACTTTGAACTTTTCAATCCAAACAAATCAGACTTTCATTTCCAGTATTACCTTCGCATCCATGAACCAACCAACAAACCAAAAAACCAATGTCAAAGGTACAACACCTCTCAAGTCTCACGGAATTATATCTTTAGTTGCTCAACGTGGCTTGGTTATCTTTTACTGGTATCTCGTGATAGTGAAACACGTTTGGGACCGGATCGCGGAGTTTATCGATAATGTGCTTATTGGCCTACATTATTATTGCGAGTTGGTTTACTCGACAGCTGAATCAGCCATTGGATTTTCAAAAAACGTTGGTCACTACTTGGATCTTCTAAGAAAGGTTTTTAAGTATCGCATGTATAAAAACATGAACTAGTTGGCCCCGCGTTGTTGTGCGTGCGCGCCAATCTGCTGACGGTGGCTGATGCCGGATGACCAAAGCCTGTTGTATACAAGAAGTGATGATTAATTGTTGATTCAAACGCTTGAGAGGGGATGATGTGTGTCAAGGGCAGGAATATTGAGGAAGTGAAGAGTGAGTTTTGGAGTCTTAATGAATGGATGATGAAGAATCGAGAATTAGAGTGGCTGCGACATTGTGCGTCACGTGACTCTGGCGGTTTCACGACTGGCCAGCAAAAGGTTCGAAAGAGTGAATCATATTGATGATTTGAAATGTGTTTGCTTACTATCGTGCTACTACTCTACCATTCATGGGATTAGGGTTCCATTCTTTTGATCGAAAAAACTTTTGACGATGCTCTGAAGTATGGCTATGAAGTATGTCATGAGTGGGGTTATATGTAGAACAGAGCATTCAACACCGTTTTAAAGAGTGGTCTTCGGTGCCACAATTTTGCTTTCTGATGGCTCAGTAAACTCCTTTTCCCTAAAGTAGGTAGTACATACTTTTTTTTGTTTCCAACTAGTGAGACCTGAAGAGCTAAAGGTGGAATATTCCCTTTTCATCGAGATTCAGGTTCATTCATTTTGAGTGGCCATGTTTTTTCATCACAAGTAACAAAAGTACTTAGTCGTTTGAAGTTGTGGCCTTGGCGCGAAGTTTTTCAGTCCAGTCAGTTGTCCAGACTTCTGAGGGTTAAGCATTTCTACGGTTCTGGTCAGTGTTTTCGTAGGTCTAGCTATTTTATATGCATTTCAGGATGTCCTTTTAAAGCAAATGCAATTAACTGTCTAAAGATTAAAGCCTGGGATCGTAATTATCGGGAGAAATCCTAGAATTGCGCTCATAACTGCCATTTTACTTGGTGATCCCATTATAATCTCCAACTGTGTAATGACCGGTTTTCCCACCCCAAGTGTGGTCAATGCAGAAAGGGTTCACTAGAGGATTTCACTTAAATTAGCAGGAGATATAAAAGCCCTGACAGAATGTAGATATCTGGAGAAACCCACTTGATTCCGGGAAGTGACTACTAAAGAACCTCGGAAAAGAAAACTGAACACAACTTTATTGGACTGCTCTCGATTTCTATTTCTGTTATTTTTTCTGTTATTTTGTCAAGGACCTGGGATCGTACGACGTCGATCCCAGACTGGGCACAGACTTACGTCTGCTTCCGGTATAAGTTTCTTTCAAGTGGTCTAGATCCTTGGTTATTGGCATACTCACTACGTCATCTCGGGTGAATTCAGCTGCAATCGTCAACTCTGTGTTAGGCTCCTTCCAGATTTGGAGCCATGAACATCAGCTCTGTAGATTGCTCTTTACGGCATTCCTCATGATGCATCTCTCAAGGACCGGATTTCTACGAACGTGGCAATCGGTTCCAAACATTACTTAAAGTCGGTCTCTCCCGCAAGTCTTGATGGCGAGGCCAGTTTGAATCTCCTCAATAAACGATGAGTAGTCAATTTCATGCAACGCCAGATTCTAACATATTTATCGGTTTCTGTTTCCATCAAACCAAAAGAAAAAAGATGCGTAGATTCCGTTTCAGAAGGACATATGGTCTTTCTTTTTATGATTGAAAGTGTTTAGGCTGGACTCGTCAAAAATGCCATTGTAATTCTTCTGAAATCTTGAAAAAACCTGAGATAGAAGTAAGCCCAGACGAAATTCTTGCTTGCGCAGCTTGAGTAAATTTCATTAATTTCTTGTATCCGCGAATGTCCCAACTCCGGGCGTGTGGTCTAGTGGTATGATTCTCGCTTTGGGTGAACGCGGTATTATGCTGTGTACGCAAATTTGCGAGAGGCCCTGGGTTCAATTCCCAGTATGCCCCGGTTATTTTTTTCCTTGGTCCCCTTTCTATCACATTTCTTTCTCATTACACACCTCATAGCTCAGTGTTCCCAATTTTCACTCACTCAGTTGGTTCTTCTTTTCACCAAATTAGAGATACATTATGCGTGAACGTCTGCAAACATTTTAGAAATATCGCTATCGCTAACGAGTAAATTAACGTTTTTAATACATACGCCAGACATCCGTCTTTTCTGTTCTTTTATGCTTTTCGTATTCACGTAGACATACCAATGTTCCCGTCATCTTGCCAGTACCTTTCTCTAACTACTTCCGACCGAAGTTACTCTTCTTTGGGGCCAAGCTCAATCGTATCTTGAATTGTAGACACACCATAAAACCGTCTTCATCAATGCGACTACTGAATTGGTTAGAGCTTATCTACAAATCTCTTTTTTTTTTTTCTTTTTCCTTTTCCTTTTCCTTTTCCTTTTCTTTTTCTTTTTCCTTATTCCATGAAGTTGCGAGGAGCCTTTTCTATCAAATTGGCAGTACACTAACACTCCACCGTTCTTACCTATCTCTTAAGCCGGTAACAGGTCAGGAAATGTTGCGTAAAATAAACTTGTCGCCTCACGTGCCAGAAAATTCGGTGGTTTCATCGGACCATACAAGTGCTTTAACATTTGTTTTATCTCTGACTGAGATCAAGGTAGCTTTTATGATACCCGCTTTGTATCGTCAGGGCTTTCAAAGAACCCTCTTTGGTCAAAAGTCTCTGAAGCTCGTCACATTTAAGCTAAGATACCCAGGATCAGGTGCTAGATACTCGATAATCTTTCAGATCATTTTAAAATATCGTATTTAATAGAATCACATCAGGAATTATCGAATGATGCATCGGTAAATCAAATAACCTGAAAGTTATATTTGTAAGAACACTGCAATAACCAAAGTTGATTAAGATTAGTGAGTCGCGATAATCAGTTCCAATTAGTTTGAGCTATAACGTTATTCTAATATTTTTACGGTTTACTAGATATAGGTCCAAGCTTAGAAAATGTCATCTTAAAATATTACTTCGAATGAATAGAAAGACTTATTCGTAAAAAAAAAAAAACACAGGTTAAGGCCGATGACTTCAGCCCTTGCTTCAGAGAACGATTAGAGTAGTCAATTGGATCATTCAGAGCCAATTGGTTGGGGGCATCTGAAGTTGTTGATTTTCCTTGTTAAGTCACCGACAACCGAAACAAACTTGACGGTACTGTGATCAAAGCTTTTGCTTCTTTAAAGGCTAGAGTCTTATTCAGAGAAAAAATGTGCATCTTAGCTGACTAGTTTATGGGTTCAAAAGTGAGCCGGGAGCCCCATTAAGATATTTTAATGGCCGAGGACGCTACTCTGGAGCAGGGCTGTGTAGAAGTCAGCGATGCTGAGTGTGTCTTTGTCTCAAGCAAAGAAAGCGGAGGTTTTTCTAATATATATATATATTTTTTGATTTGTATATTTATATTTTTCTTATGTGAATCTTACCTCGAGTATCTATCCCTTGTTGTTGAGAAAGTCTCAGACTACCAATTAACAGTAGACAGAATGTTGTGTGAGGTTACCATTTGGATTGGCAAAACATTTCTTTTTAGAACGCTGGTAATTTCAAAGTGAGCCATAGCTCGCGTGAATCTACTAAGGCCTCGAGTCGGGTCTGCAAACGATAGAGTAGCCGAGGCTATTTGCAAGGCATTTTGCAAGGCTTGGTGTAATGTGTGATGTATTTATGAAGGAGACGGGAGAAAAGGTCACATATTAGTACCATGCGAAGTGATCTCGAACAGAGTATCAGATGAGGAGCACGATGCAAATAAAAAAGCAAGAAGTAAAAAATGAAAAAGAATAAGAATAAGAATAAAATAAAAATAGAGTGCATTCATTCGGCGATGTATTTCAGTGCTTGACAAAAATGAAAAAGGAATTGGCATGCTTAACATCACTTTGACCACCACTTGCCTACATCGATCCCGTTTCCTCTAAAATCCTCAACGGGTCAGAACTTAGACTCACAAGGGACTCTTCAAAGGGGGCTGTGCTCGACCTTTGAAGCATGGTGAATCTTTAAAGGCAATTTCCAAAAAGATAAATCGATATCCGCCGAAATAAAGTTTTAGTTGCTGCAACTAGATATCGATTTCGGCAAAAATATCCAAAATACTTTTAGTAACAGCATGGTCGAGATTATCGAAAAATTCAACCCTGTATCCATCTATGACGAGGCTCCAAGCTCTGCCTTGACCCAACCTTCAAGCCCTCCCTTGACAATAATATCTTGTAAGTTTGTGCCCAACTCCCCCACCTTTTGCTGCAATACTACTTGGCCATTGGCATCAGTAACAGTTACCAAAGCCTTGGTGACATCATATTTCAACGTCCATCCAGTGCGTATCGTCAACTCGTTGGATCCCCGGTACTTCTCCCGCAACATATTGATGAGTGCCGGGATCTCCAACGTCAATAACGCGTTGTTGATGGAGTTTCTCGAGAAAATGTTCCCGAACGAGCCGGCCACCACCATCTTCATGCCCTTGGCCAAAATGGCCGTGGCGGCTTGTTCTCGAGATGAACCCGTGCCGAAGTTATACCCGGAAATAATGATATCGCTGGCCTTGGTCTTGTTGCGGAACTCGGCATCGTAATTTTCCATACACACCTCGGCCATCTTCTCCTTTGAGATATCATCCTGGTAGGTATACTTGCCCGGATAGATGCCATCGGTGTTGATGTTATCGGCATCACACAAGATCAACTCACCCTCTATGGACTTCGGAAACCCGTCCAAAACCTCCACTGCCGCATCCGTATCCATAGAAACTTGAGAGGACGCCATTTCGATCGATTTGACGATTTCGTGGTTGGGCTTAACTGGGTTTCCGGCCAATTCCTCAGGCCCACCGATACGGCCCAAGACGGCGGAAGCTGCCACGACTTCGGGTGACGCCAAGTATGCCAACGCGTCCTTCGACCCCATGCGGCCCTTAAAATTCCGGTTGGTAGCAGAGATTCCCACCTCTCCATCCTCCAAAAGGCCCTTTCCAAGACCAATACAGGGCCCACATCCGGCCGGAAGTGGCTTTGCACCGGCGTCTAAAATCGCCTTCCAATACCCCATAGCCTCCGCGTCTTTTTGCACGTTGGAAGACGCAGCAGCCACATAGAATTCAACGCCTTCAGCCACTTTATGGCCTTTGATGATTTCCGCCGCAGCCTTGATATCGCTCAACCGCGAGTTGGTGCACGAAACCAAATACGCCTTGTGGATACGGATATCCTTTTGCACCAAATCGTAGAGCGAGTTGGATACCTTGACCGAGTTGGGGCCTGATACGTATGGGGCGAGCGACGATAAGTCCACCGTCAAGTGTTTAGCATAAGCGGCATCTGCATCCGATTCCACGCGGTTTTTCTCGAGACTGGCCACGGTGTTTTCGTTCACTCGAGGGTGTGGCTGGGCCAACTTCTTCAATTGGTGCTTGTAGAAATCAACCAAAACATCATCCACCGGGAAAAGACCCAGAAGTGCCCCCCATTCCGTGGTCATGTTGGCTATGGTCAACCGGTAGTCCACAGGCAACTTATGCACACCGTCGCCCACAAACTCAATTGCGTGGTTGAGCACCTCGTCCTGGTTAAAAAGACCACACAAGGCCACAATCACATCTTTTCCTGTGACTCCTGGTTGCAAGTGGCCTTTCAACTCGACTCGGGCCACGGGCGGGATTTGCCACCATGTCTGGCCCGTGGCCCAGATCGACGCAGCATCTGTACGCACAATCGGCGTTCCGAGCGCCCCTATTCCACCATAAGTGTTGGAATGCGAATCTGAAGCCACACTCAAATTCATCGGAAACGCATATCCTTCCTCGATCATGATCTGATGGCCAATGCCTCGGCCTGCAGGATAGAAGTCGATTCCCTGCTCACGAGCAAACTTCTCGATGTTCAGGTACTTTTCCAAGTTCTTCGGTGAGGTGTTTTGCACGTCGTGGTCCAACGTACATACAATCTGCCTGTTATCCTTGACTTTAGATGCGCCAAGACCCATGAACTTCGTGGCTACGGGCCATGAGTTGTCGTGTGACATACAGTGGGCCGGTTTAATCGTCACATAGTCGCCACTAAACACTTTTTTACCCGCGGGCAAACCAACAGCATACTTTTGTACGATTTTCTCGGTTAGATTCTGGCCCCGGAGCAGTGCTGCCGACGAGGCAAACCCACGTGACCTTATGCGAAGCGTCCATGAACGTAGCATAGCCATTTTGAAGATGTGATTGTTTTTTTTTTTTGTTGGATAAATTGTCTTTTTTGAAAAATGTCTTTCTTGAAAGAAAATGTTTGGATAGGAAAAGACTTCCACGGAGGTTTCGGTTGAAAATTTCTTGCGTCTGGGTGACGCGCCTGCATGCGCCGATAACGATATCAAATGTTTACGGGCCCCGTACACAGGCACGCGTATGAGTCAGAGCATTAGCGCCGCGTTTCATTGGGCCTTTTTTCGATCCACGCGAGAAGGAGACTCATGTCTGAGCGTGAAGCTGAGAAGCCTCTCAGGGTTGCGCACGTGACCAACCCAGGCTTTCGACCTTTCTTCAAAGTCTGGTTCTTCGTGAACAAGAAGATTCACATAACTTTCTTATTTGATGTTTTCTTGTTTTATTTGTCTGGGTGGTTTGTTTTGTGTATCGGGGAAAATATAGTCTGAGTAAGTTCGGGTATTGCGCCTCTGTCGCTGAAGTATATGATGATGGGAAACGGAGTTGGTCTGAGTTGGTCTGGGTTGGTCTGGGTTGGTCTGAGTAGCATCCATGTTTTTCGAAAATCAAATAGACGCCAGATCTTTGCCTTCTATTCGATAAAACGAAAAAATCAAGAACTAAACAAACCATGGCTCAATCTCCTCAATAAGCTTGCAACAGGTCCAAAAATAGACATGTTGAGTATTCGCAGCAGCAGTCTAAGACTGGTTTATGAGGAGAGGTCCGATCCAATTCAGATGTCCTTCTCTCAACACTCGTATATCCAAAAGTAATATTTAAGGTTCAAATTTGAAGCCATTGGCCAGCCTCACTTTCTAAGACTTTCTAAGATCTTCGTCTCACCTTGGTTAAAAATCTCTTACCACTGGATCATTCCTTGATTAACTTTATTCTTCATGCACTTCATACAATTCATGCTTTCATACAATTCATGCTTTCATACAATTCATGCACTCTTGTTTAGGAGAATCTGGGTATTTGCAAGCGCCTTTACTGTCAAAGTCAGATCAAATATTGAGTTCTCCCTCAATCCATAGTATGAGAGAAATCGAGCAAAACAGAGAAGAATCCTCATCAATGAAAATGATGCGCTTGACAATAGAACAATCAGGAAAAAGTGTAGTTATGGGGCATGCAGAGGGCCCTCACTTGAGCTCATATCAAACATGATAGTATTTATTTTTTTTGGCCGATTGGCCTGCTTTAATTGTAAGACAACTGACTTATGTAGCATATGTGAGTAATGAGTGATCATTCACCGTTATCGCATTGTTTGATCATGCCAGAAGCGGCATCTAAAAAACCATAGATGGTTACCCATTCTTGTGCATGCGCTCATCACCTCCAAGTCATTGTGAGACACAGACCTTTCCACATTGTGTGTGTCAAAACGAGTGAGACCTTTGAGACAGATTTTTCATTTGCTAACCTTTTTCGGGAGGGGAAAAGAGGGGAGCTGGGCAACGAAAAAGATTAGAGTAAGAAATACTTGAAAACAGTCGCACGACTAGCAATTCCAACAGTAAGTAGTAAATTTGTTATAGACGAGTTCATCAATCTCTAGATTTATTATGAGCTTTGGATTTCATTTAAAATGTTAACTTGAAGAAAATGCGACATTACGAAGTGGAAGAGCAAATAGGGCGTGTCACAGAGTGAGCTATTTAGAAGTTTTCTTATAAACCTCGAGTGCTACCGAACTGATTAAGTCTTTGTGGAATTACTACAGAGACGTTAGAAAATTTTGCAGAAGTCGACCAACTGAAACTCAAACAGCTTTATAGACCAGGTTGGACTTGTTTAAAGGGGCCATGCCCTTCCTGGTGTACGGATGTTACCCCGGGTCTGAGACCAGCTCTCAATTGTTGCTGGAACACATTCATCATTTCTTTCCGTGGTGAACTATCTATGATTCTACCACTTCTTCTCGGCACTGCGGTGTCCAGCTCGTATGTTGCTGCCATAAAAGTAGCCGTCCCTGAAAACATCAAGGGCCGAGAAAGAAACGACCCCTCAGTCATTCGCTTTAGAGTCAGGCGTATTTTATGCCTCTGCCTTCTTTTGACGCTCACCCTTCCTCCACTTTTGGCCCACCTAGAGGAAGGATCCAGCACGCTAGCGGAGCTAAGACACTTGGGGCTTATCCCCGGGTTTACGTCCACCTACAGTTTAACAACAGATGTTTGTAACGTTGCATTTTCTCTCGCTAAAATATGTGCGCTCTATATGGGGCCGATTTTTGTTTACCTGTACACCGAACGACATAATTGGCGTGCCGACATAAAAGAGAGCTTTGCAACATGTAGAGGAATCCGTGACCACGTGTTTGCCCCAATCACCGAAGAATTGGTGTATCGGGCGGCTTTAGTGGCAGTGCTTAGGCCGGTGCTTCTGGAGAAAAGTATAGTATCATACTCTCCGCTTTTTTTCGGCCTTGCCCATGTACACCATGGGTTCAGTTTGTATTATGAGGAGAAGTTCCCAATTTCGGCAGCGATAGCCTCTTCCGGGTTCCAGTTCGCTTATACCACCCTTTTTGGAATATTGGCCAATACCGTTTATGTCAAATCCGGGTTCAACTTGTGGTGTCCCATAGTGGTGCATGCCGTTTGCAACTTGCTAGGATTTCCTTCGTTTGAAATAAAGGAGACACATCCCAGGCTCTTCTATGGCTATATTGTTTTGCTAATTATTGGGATGATAACGTTCTGGAGGGTGCTTTAAGAGGTTGCAGAATAGGCCGAAATTAATTGTGATTATTGTTTAATATTCGACAATAGCAATCCCCATGTTTGATTTTATTTCCAGTTTCGAAATTGATGGGTTTGCACCAGTATACTGGATTGGGCTATCTATGAGTTAGGCCGAATTTTTTTTTTTTTTTTTTTTTTGAATGATACATCTGATTAGAGAGGAGTATACAATATGTGGTTTGGCCAACCGCCTCAGTGTGGTTTCATTCTTTGTGGAGTCTTTTGTTTCCTCAACATTACCAAATTACAAGTATGCTCATGGCCGAGTGATTCATGGGCGTTTACCAAGTGTCCACATTATTGGCCGAGAATGACTCAACCAAGACAGAGCAATTAAAGTCTAGAAGGGTTGCAAAAGGCAAATATGGAGAGGACGAAACGAACAAAGACAATGACAAAGCAGAAAATTAAGAGATCAGAATCTCGTTCTTCGGCTGTATACCCTTGGGTTTCGTCTCGTTGCACAAGTTTTATTTATGGAGAAACCTGGACCTCAACGCCCCATGCTTAAATCCAGACGGCTGTAGCGAGAGGCTCGCGTGCACCGTGAAGTGACCGCGTCGCGGCCCTGGCCCCTGGCCGAGTGCACGAGTTGCCCGAAAGAAACACCCAAGAAAGTAAAGATTGACGCGTTTTCCATTCTTTTCTTTTATTGTTTTTCTTTTTTTTTTTTTTCTTTGTTTTGTTTTGTTTTGTTAGTGTATTCTTTTTCACCACCAGTAAAATGGCATCTTTTTATATTTCTTGCATTGTAGTTCTCTATTCAACTTTATCATCCTCCTGACTGTACTCGTCCGGCTTCCTCTTATCTCTTTCTGGTTTTATTGGTGTCCTCTAAATTCCCGACTCTCCTGCTATCCCCAGGCTATCTCCAGGCTATCTCCAGGCCGTGTTCTCAAAATACCGGCCCGCGAAACACAACACGATTCGCCCTGCTGCAGCCGGCGCACCACGAACACGACGAACACCAGTAACCGACCGCGTGTGAGGTGCATCGCAGAGCAGTGAGTTCAACTACGGAGTAACCAGAAACAACAAGACCAATGAAAAGAAAAAAGAAAAAAGAAGAAAGGAGAAAAAAAAATCAATTCCAGCGCCAAAATCGAAAAGCAAGCTAATAGTCCTGAAACCCAATATCTCTGTAAATTCCCTCAAGTCTCGACCCAATTTCATCGTACACCCTTCTTCTTTTCCCTACTCTCCCCAACTTCTGTTGTCCTAAACGTTGCGAAACTCTCAGCAGCAGTTGTCGCAACTGGCCAACGTGATCTGACATTCGAGCCACCGCCTGCCGCGCTCGAGCTGCCCTGGAGATTTAGATCCACGCAGCCGGAAAACGAACTTCCATCCCAGGAGAGAGGCTCTGGACTTGAGCAGAAGCCAGAATATTTTCAGAAAACCACACATAAACATACCCATTCGAAGTCCATCCACAACATTGTTCTGTGGCTTGATTTTACCGCGATTATCAGAACCTTTTTTATTTGCGCTATCTTTTCATTTTTTTTTTTTTTTTTACTTCCTTTTTATTCTTCTTCTCTTCCTGCTTCGTTTTCACACGGGTCTGGTGGATCGGACTTCTCATACATATGCGCTACGCATAGTTCCATACACGAGTACTTCCACGACAAGTTTTGAAGTCGGTGAAATTCACACACCACACCCTCACACCGAGCTTCTTCCTTCAAATTTGCCATGTCCAGGGTTAAACTGAGGTCGCTGCTGACCTCGCCGGCGAAAAACTCTCCGGCCCACTACGAGTCTGCTGCCCGAGAAATCGAGCAAGAAAAGCAGATGGTGGCTGCGTTGAAACGTCTTTCCATCGGCCACTTGATGAACCTAGATCCTGATATTCCTTCGCTGGATGCGTCTTTCTCGTTTCTCTTGGATAAGGAGCTTCAGGGCGACCCCGGAGTCCATAGTGATGTCCCTATTCCGTCTCGCCAAGGTACCACTATGCATCTACCAACAGGCACGTCTCCTGAAACAGGGAATTTTCTACATCTGACGTCGCCGTTGCCGCTGGATACAAGCTACAGCGAGTCGCCGCCCCGCTCGCTAAATCATCTGCCTACTACACTGTTGGAGGAAGCCCCCTCCGATGATTTATTATGGGTTCCTGCCAACGTTCACCCTGAGGTGAATCCGCAGCAATTTAAGACCCACGTGAAATCGGCATTTGACGAGATGCTAGAGCGGAAACTCTCGAGGTCTAAACTGGCGTCTCGGTCCAAGCGTCTGTCGCTTTCCTTATCTACCACCGACGATCACGTAGAAAACAACGATTTTCGGGAACATTCCAACGCCCAGGCATCCCTGCGGGCGTTTGAAAATCCCGAAATAGACGAGATAAAAACCAGAAACCGGCTCAGCAACCCCTCGCTCCGAAAATTGACCTCGGAGCTCCAAAAAATGTCACGTTTAGCAGGAATGGACTCTAATGATGCTGTAACACTTGCACGCTCATTATCTACATCTTCCTTGGGATACAGCGAGGTCGAACGCAATGCTATGGACGAGATTGAAAGCGTAAACGGATTTCCAAACAACGCCTCGCATGCAGAACTCATGGATCTGGGGTACGAAGAGTCTGTGGGTAGTTCGGGCCAGCGGTACAATGTGTCTGGACGGCCCACGACGCCACAACCTTGTAGCCCGAACCAAATCCAGCGTGGGCCATTTGCTCGCGGAAGTTTGCCCTACCGAGCGGGAAATAATGACCCGAATATCTACGGCCAGGGGCCGGCCATTGCAAGACAAGCCAACGAGGACTTTTCTTTAAGGCGGAGCCGCCGGGTCGACTATAGAAAGAGCCCTGCCCCATCTCTGCTGGGCTCGCAGCTTCAAAATAGCAAGGCAGGCAAGTTGGCTCAACTCAGACACAACATTTCGACGTCAAGTATATCGGCGTCTGCTCTTGACCCCACTCGCGATACACATATTGGGGCGCGTACTGATACTCGCAACAGCGTGCAAAGCATGTACAGCATCAATCCACGAAGCTCACAAGTGCTTTTCAGCTACAAAAACCCGTCTCAGCAGGCGCCTCCGCCGGGCGTTTCCAAGAACATGCCTTTGAAAGTTCAAACCAATTTCGATAGGTCTCCTACCATGCCTTTGGGGTCTTCTTCCAACAGAGCCTCGCCATATAGGTCTGGAATGACCTCCGACTCGTTTGGAAGAAATGTCCAACACACCAAATATGGCCAGCGCAACTTAACCTCGAATACGCTTGGCCATGGCCCTGCTACCACGGGCAGGGCCCCTTTGCATCATGACCCTAACTATTCACCAAGACCAGGACACAGAAACTTTTCGCGTGAGAACGAGCCTTTCTCGCCCCAGGGTCAACCGGGATATACTTATCAAGAGGCGCATGAAAAAGTTGTATCTAGAATTCCATCTGGGCCTCATTCGGGACACCGGCAAGTACAAGTTTCTCCTAGCTCGCCTCAAATGCATTCCCCATCAATGAGAGTAAGTCTGAGAGAAAGCGCACCCATGCCTCAGAATAAACCTCAAGGCCAACAGACGGAACAGACGGAACAGACGGAACAGTTCGGTATAAAGCGTTTCTTGTCAAAACCCATGAACGAAGGCTCTACTACTATGCAAAAAGGTCCGAAAGTTACGTCTTTGTATCAAGCAGAAAGGCTTGGTACGACTAAAGCTGAAAAGAACATTAAGAGAGACATAACGAGAGAGCTCAACCAGAACTTAAACTTGTTACGGAACGAAATCAATGAGTTCAAAGAAAGCTTGGCTGCTAAAAACGGCTTTCTGTCACCAATGATGGAAGAGCTTTCTGGGAAAGAAAGAACCAAAGAAAAAGCCGATCCAACGGATTTCAGCTTTGATCTCACCAGTCAAGACGTGAGCTATGAGGATGCCTTAGGTATTGAGGGTGATGTACTTGAAGAATTGAATAAGCCAAGCCCTGATATGGCTGAATTCGGCAGACCACAAGACGACTTTACGCATGGTCAAAAGAAGGAACTCAGAATTGAGCCCATTCTGGAGGCTAAAATGTCAGATGCCAACTTGACAAAAGATATGGCAGGAGACGAGAAGAACTACCCTGCAACAGAGCCAGCGGCCACGTCTCCCGTTAAGTCGAAGTCTCCCATTAAGTCGAAGTCTCCCATTAAGTCGAAGTCTCCCATTAAGTCGAAGTCTCCCATTAAGTCGAAGTCTCCCATTAAGTCGAAGTCTCCCATTAAGTCGAAGTCTCCCGTTAAGTCGACATCTCCTGTTAAGTCGACATCTCCTGTTAAGTCGACATCTCCTGTCAGGTCGACATCTCCTGTTAAGTCGAAATTTCCAGTCACGGCCAAGTCCAAAGACGCTTTTTCACAGACCGTTCTAAGAGTCCCCGAGGAAAACCCACAGCAAAACACATCCACTGCTTCAAATGGACATAAGATATCCCCTGAGGTCACTGGAGACTACCTGAAAAAGTTTTCGGTGGCCAAGCTGAAGCAGGCCTATGATACCGACAAGCCTTCTCTGCCGATTTCCGAAGAGTTTTCTCGAACTCTTGGTAAAAGGAAATCACACCTGTCCATTAACACCCAGGATCAGGACGATCTTGAGAAAGACTATGAGATCACGAGAATTAATACAGCCGACAGCAACAGAAGCCTTGAGGGATACAGCTATAGCTCGTCTTTGCAATCGTCCATGAAATCGTCCAAATACCCAGAAAAGAACAAGCCAAAGAAACCATGGCCATGGTCCAAAGAAAAGAACGCCCATGGAAAAGATTCCGTTGGAGAATTCGTCGATACAAAGGAAGTGAAGACGCCGACAAGATCCGTGTCGTCTCCAGAAATGACTGAAGCTAAAAAAGAAGCACATCCAACAAAAGAGGACAACGCTGGCGTGGGAAACGCCATTTCTAAGTTTTTCAAGAAAAGAAGAAGTGCGTCTGAAAGTTCTGAAAAGCTGGAAGGCCTTCTGACTAAGAGAAGTAACGAGTTCTTGGATAGCGATATAGACCTGCGGAGGTCAAAGGGGAGAAGACAATCAAAAGGCAGCTATGATGATATGTCATCTCTTGAGTCGTACACCAAGGAGAGCAAAAGGGAGAAGCAGTACGATGAATTTAAACTGAACGACGACCAGCGAGTTACTTCACGGATCAAGAATCGCATCAAAAACATGAAGAAGATTCACGAGGAGAAGGACGCAAGAAAGGTAACGAAGCCTTCCACACAGAAAAAGTCTACAACGCCTTCAGCAGAAAGTTCAAACGATAAACCGAAACCCAAGTCTACCTTGGAAGTGCAGGAAAAACTCAAGAAGTCGATCAAGAGGCACTCGAGGCCAAATCAGCCGATTGAGTTCACAGACTCTGCGTTTGGTTTTCCATTGCCGCCTCCATCCAGCTCGACTTTGGTTATGATTGACCACCGATTTCCTGTCCATGTGGAACGGGCGATATACAGATTATCCCACTTGAAACTTGCCAATCCGAAGAGGTCATTACGCGAACAAGTCATTTTGTCTAACTTCATGTACGCATACTTGAACTTGGTTGACCACACTTTGCATTTGGAGCAGCAAATGACGCTGGATAACTTTGAGGCTCAGCAACCGGAAGGCGACCTGAATCTTTTGGGGGACCAGGATGTGGACACGGAATTTGAAGGAGACGACGAGTTTGACAATGAGTTTGAATCAATCAACATCGACTTGGACCTAAAAGATAACCAAGTTCGTACCTGAGTGTGGTGGTTCGGAAAATAAGCGAAACCGGTGTCGTACCTTAATTATCAAGTTATCACATTCAACGGAAGGTTGTGAGAAGAGTGGCGATATGAACCGAACTTTGCATTTACGGACTCGGGCCCAGGTTGTATTTTACGAGGCGCTTCGACAGGAGATTATCGAAAATTTACTGAAAGGTATCTGGTGGTGATGCCTTGAGCCCTGGTTATTCATTTGACTCGTTTAAGGCTCTGGGCAGTGCGGTCTAAATCAGGTAACGAAGCGCGTGGTGTGCTATATTTGTTTGTTGCACCGCCCACAATCAAGGCGCGAACCTACGCGGCCGGGCCCGAGGGATTCAATGGAACGAAGAAAAATCAAACATTTTGCCTTTAGATTTTGAAAACAAATGGAAATTGGAGTGATACATATTTTTTTTCCTGGTTTCGCTTGAATTTTTCTCTTACTTTTTCTTTTCTTTTTTCTCTTTTCAATCTGCGTTTGACCGGTTTACACGGATGATTCATGCCACACGCTCGCTTGATGGGCCCGCCAAAAATCGGATGACAATTCTTCTATCCGACGCAGGCAATTCGCGAAGCGCACCACGAGAAGGCATAAAAGAATAATAAAGAGGCAGGGCAAGAAAAAGGTCGAAAAAAGACAGAGAAGAAACATTCGTTTGCAAGATCTGATTTTACGTTGAAAATACACCTTTCTCGTCAGTTTTTCCTTCCAATTTTTGTTGGCCTTTCAAAGCAACATCCTTTCTTTCCGTTGTACTAAATCATCGCAATAATGGCAAACGTTTTGCCTCTTATTTCTACTGCGACAGTGGCGACCCACAACAAAAAGACGGATTGTTGGGTCACTCTCTACAACCGAAAAATTTATGACGTGACGCAGTTTTTGGATGAACACCCGGGTGGTGGCGATATCATTCTCCCCTACGCTGGGAAAGATATCACTGAGGTTATGGCTGATAGTATGTCACATGAACATTCAGAGAGTGCGTACGAAATGCTCGATGATGAGATGTTAGTTGGGTATTTGGCCACGCCAGAGGAAGAAAAAGAACTCATCAATAACAAAAACAAAGTGCCTGTGGAAGTGCGGCTCACGGAAGAAGCGCAGGAAGAATTCGACATGACCGAGTTCCACAGCGACTTGCCAGCATTAGAGAAACTCTCGATCCAGACAGATTTCACCCAAGACGCCAAAAAGCACAAGTTCTTGGACCTCAGCAAACCGCTTCTCCCTCAAATGTTCCGCTCCAATTTTTCCAAAGAGTTTTATTTGGAGCAAGTCCACAGACCTCGTCATTACGGGAAGGGCTCTGCTCCACTTTTTGGTAACTTTTTAGAGCCACTCTCGTTGACTGCTTGGTGGGTGGTTCCGGCGTTGTGGCTTCCTTTGAACTTTGCGCTTTTCATGGTTGGTTTCATGGGCCAGAACAAGGTGACGGCGTTGAGTCTATGGGCAATGGGGTTGTTTGTGTGGACTTTTGTGGAGTACTGTTTGCACCGGTTCTTGTTCCATTTGGACCATTACCTTCCTGACCACCGGGTCTTCTTAACCTTGCATTTCCTTCTCCATGGTGTCCACCATTACTTGCCTATGGACAAATATCGCTTGGTGTTACCGCCCACGTTATTTGTTTTGTTGGCGTATCCATTCTATCGTCTCATTTTTGCGATTTTCCCTTTCTACATGGCTTGTTCTGGGTTTGCTGGAGGTACGTTGGGGTACATCATGTACGACGTGATCCACTACGTCTTGCATCACACGAAGTTGCCCAAATTCCTCCAAGAACTTAAGACATATCACTTGGAACACCATTACAAGAACTATGAAATGGGCTTTGGTGTGACAAGTAAGTTCTGGGATGTCATTTTCAACACTGAAATCACATCTACCTATCAAAAGAGAAGCTAATTGCATGTTTAATACCCGGTAACAAATCAACTCACTTCATGTACCAGTGGCCATTTATACCCTTGACAAATATATATATTAATAATACGCTCATGATCAATCATCACCTCCCCACCTTCATTTATATAGGCAAGTACTCGATGTCCAGTGTTTGGAAGTCTGAGAACTCGCTTTCTTCACTGCTGGATGTGAAATCTGAATCCACTATCTCTTCAAGTTGCTGTGGCCCAGAGTTGTGCAAGCCACTTTCCTTTGCTTGAGAGTTATTGCCTTTGGTGTCAAAAAGAAAGTCTTTTGCCATTAAAGTGGTTTTGTCAAACACACGTTTTCTCTCTTGATGGAAAATGTCGCCCAGGGGAATATAACTTTCCTCTGCTTCTTCTCCAAGCACTGTACAACTGAGTTTTCTTTCACGAGCCGCCTGGCCCAAAAGGCCCATGAATAATCTGTCCTTGAAAACTTCTTCCTTGCTCCGTTGGGTCATGAGTAATCGAAGTGGTCCTGTGTTCAGAAGTCCAAGTTCTTCGGGCGACAACAACGCGATATTGGTTTTGACGGTGAATTGGGGGACTGGCGCAAACGCTCCAGACTCCTCATCAATAAAAGCCCCTGGGTCAAATTCATACGGGTAAGACACATCCTTGAAAAGCCTCCGCATTTTCTGGTAGAGCCTGCGGTGGGCTTTGACGTCCACGTGCTTATTGTATAGATCGTGACTGAGATGAGCCATCATCACATCCTGCCAGGTTTTGAGATTTACTGCTGGCGTGTCGTGAAGCTTTTCGGGCTGCCGTAACTTACTGTTGGAACATCTATGTAGAACATGACCCATACGGTTCGCCAACCTGGTAACTAGGCTTTGCACAAGCAGGGAGTCGAGTTCCAAAGGTATTTCACCGGTCACATGGCGTTTCAGACGAGCCAATTTCCGGATCTTTTGCTCAACTATACGGTGAATCTCGTTAAGCAAGGTTGTCTTGGCATTGGACATATTGTGCTGCGTCAAAACAATCGGTAACTGGCTACCTGAAGGCTCAGCAGTCGCCATAAACAAAGCCGGCGGGCGGCGAGTAGACTGCCATTTAATATGCCGAGGTAAACTTTTCTCATGGTGACCATACGTATCGTCTTTGAACACCAAGTCCTCGCCGTCAGTGATTATGCGTGGATCCACAGCCTCCTCCTTTTTTAGTGGCCACGAGGACCACTCTTTTGGAGGAAAAAGGGGGTTGACTCGGTGGAGAAGCACCGTCAGATATAAATGGACACCTAGGTCGCGTCGATGTTCACATTCAATGGCATTTATCACGCTCTCGTACTCCTCCACCTCAGCCGACGTGATTTCGGGGCCTACCACGTCCACCATTTTGAGTTTTTATCTCTGTTCGTGGTGTATGGCGGGTAAAAGATCGACTATCTATTAGATAATGGGCCCTTGTGGTGGGGAGGAGGAGGCGTGGTTACAACTGTGGGAGTGTGAGTACTGTGCCACAAGTTTTAATAAGACCTTCAACTTAAAAAGTAATTTATCAAACTGTTTCCAGGTATGAAGTTGGAGACGTTCAATGTTTACTTTATACTTGCATCTATTTAAATTGACCCTGGGCTGTGCAAAAGTGCTGTCGCGATGTCTTTGAATCTGTTAGACTAGCCAATGATACGGAATGATGTAAGAAAGATATTGCAAATAAGGTTCCCGAGAGTATTTCGTTTTGTGGTTAATGAGAACTTTTGGACATAACTTCGCCCGCAATGTCCAATGCTTTTTTCTGTTGATTCCAACTGATGAACTTGACCCCAGCAGAGAAACAGACCTTGGGTGGAATCAGATCACATGACCAGGGTGTATATTTCATTCCACCTCGGTCAGAGGCGACAGCCGCGCCTTTCAGTGCGATGGCCTGTTGTCCTTTCGTTTTTTTTTTATTTTTTTTTATTTTTTTTTTTTTGCTCTCGCCCACGGCCCGACCCTCAATGCGCAGCCGTTTCGCAAGCACCTTATATCACCTACCTCCTCCTCCTCCTCCTCCTCTTCTTACATTTCTTTTCTGCTCCTTCTTCTTCTTTCTCTCTCTCTTCAACTGCACCGTACGCCACTCAGTCCCCGCGGCAGTTGAAGAGAAGGTAAACTCGCCCCTACATTACAACGATAAATGCAGTCCTTTCAGACCTCTTTTCTTGACTTGGCTTTGGAGTCCCAGGCCCTTAAGTTTGGCCTGTTCACCCTCAAGTCAGGGCGCCAATCTCCGTATTTTTTCAACTTGGGTTTGTTTAACACAGGCAAATTGCTTTCGACCTTGGCATCTGCTTACGCTCACGCCATCATTGCGTCGGGAATCGAGTTTGATGTTCTATTTGGTCCTGCCTACAAAGGTATTCCTTTGGCAGCCATCACAGTGGCCAAGTTGGCGGAAATCGACCTGGAAAAGTACGGTCAAACAGGGTACTCTTTCAATAGAAAGGAGAAGAAAGACCACGGCGAGGGCGGTTCTATTGTAGGGTGTGACTTGAAGGGCAAACGCGTCTTGATCATCGACGATGTAATGACTGCAGGAACAGCAATCAATGAAGCCTTCACCATCATTGCAGCAGAGGAGGGCAACGTGGCCGGATGTATTATTGCACTCGACAGACAGGAGACCACTGCTGACTCGCAACTCTCGGCCACTCAGGTGGTTAGCGTGAAATATAGCATTCCTGTGTGCTCAATCGTCTCTTTATCCGACATCATCACCTACTTGTCGGACAAGTTGTCGGAGGAAAACTTGGCTGCCATCAAGGAGTACCGTGCGCAGTATGCTCCTGCTGTCTAGACGGTGTTTATATTGTGTACTAGCGTGTATTTTGACATTGTGTATTTTGACATTGTGTGTTTTGACATTGTGTGTTTTGACGCTTTGTTCTGAATGGTGCTTTGGGTCGCAGGAACTTGTCAGCTGTTTAAAGACTTGACTTGACTTGATGGGATATCGGAGGGGATAACAGGACACAATGGTAGAGATTCATAGGGATATTGATGGGTATCAACTACGGATACTTGATGCTGCGAACAACTCGGCCATTGATTTATATCAGTGTATACCATACTGAGAAGACCACTGCCTGTGAACTCAGTGTACTATCAGTTTCGTTTCTAAGTTGTTCGTCTTAATTTTCGCGTTGCTGATCTGGTATGTGATGGTGCCATTTGCTATACCTGAGCAAATGCTAAATGTCCTTTGGTCCTACTTAGATTTGTGCTTGAAACCAGAAAGGTGCCAATCAGTCGATCTTCTCCGTCTTTGAAAAGAATTCTAACTCGAAGTAAACATAAAAGGCACGTCAATCATGATCCTGATACTCAATTTCGGTTGACCGTTTTAGTTCACCAGTGGATCACCAGTGGATCACAACAATTAGAAATCATACACATCAATATTCACCTTGCCATGGCTCACCATTCACATTACAAAACCAACTAGGCTCTTGTTATACACTGCCCGAATAAACATCTATCCCCTGATTTTCTTCATCTTTTTCTTTGGAGCCTTCAATGGTTTTGGTGGTGGCACGGGCTCTGGTTCCGGGTCATATATCAGCCTCATCATTGGGTGTTTGATGGTCAAGTTCGAGTGTACGGGAACAATCGTGTTCATCTTGAATCCTTTCACTTTGGGCAATTCTTCAGGAACGAAACCTTCATATTCTGGAGGAAAGGGTATACCACTTTCTTTACTGACGCTGGCTATAGTGGTAGGATGCGACTTTAAATACTTCGAGATTTCCAAAAGCAACGCTCTCTTTGTAGGGTATAGGCTATTGATGGCCTTGCCGTCTTTCTTTATCTGAACCCGAACTCGCCCAGGGTTGCCGAAATCCTGAGGGTGAGACTTTTCTAATTCGAGCAATACCGGCACGTTTATTGAGCGGCAAGCGTCGGATATTGTTTTCGCTAAGGGGTTATCTACTGCTAGATCCTCACTGACCCGTCTACCTTCGCTGTGTGACCTGTTAACGTCGAAGTAACACGGATAGATGATCTGTAGCTGGCGAATTTCGGCTTTTTCTTGCTCAGAGAACTTCTCCGGGTCGACTATATCGTCTCTTTTCAAGGCAGTGGGTCCTGAAGAGGGACCTTGCGCCAAATCAGAGAGGTTGGGAAATCCCGGAAGCCCAGGCTCCAGGTCCTGTGACCGGGTGATAATTGGTTTGTTCACTGGGGCTAAAGGTGTTTTTAAAGTTGGATCAAACTGGGCAATATCCATGTCCATATTGTCAATATCGTCATCATCGACCTCCTCTAATATCGGCCTCGAAGACATGGTGCAGCTGTTTTAATATTTGTGTGCAAACTTGTGGGGCAGAAACGGAGTAATAAGCGTTTTGTTCAATTTCTCTGGGAGATGTCAAGTTGTTAGTTAGATCTCTTCGTTGAGTCGCGACTGCCTCAGTGAGAGCGGTGAGTTAATGAAAAAGAACATTTGAATGAGGTATGAGTATAGCAGATCTGGAAACTTTGAGTAACTTTTCCAGTTTTCTTTTTTGATGGTGATTCTTCGATGTCATGAAATTAGTCAGAATTAATAGCGAAAGAATGTTATTTCTTGCTGTTGATTTGATAGGTACTACTGAGTTGAAGGCTCGTCACGTGCCAGGTTCGGAAGACTATGAAGCAAAGCAAACCAGCATATGCACTCTGTTTACATTAAGAAATGGCCAGAATTTGTCTCTGGAATTGACCTGGGGCTCATCAAAATATCTGTTCAAGCTTATGGAACTTCACAAGCGGTGACTTGTTTGGGCCTTATCGCTATTGATGCCAGGTGATGTGTTGTTCAGTATGCTTAGTTGAAATGACTCTATAAAGGAATCATTTGCAGGCAAGGAGTGGTTAGTTTTTTTCTTAACAGTTCAAGCCACATATGTTCATTCTTTAAGAGTGTGGCTACTTTCGAAAGACGGAGAGACGAAATGGAAACTTCTCATCTGTGTTTAAATCTAGAGAAAGGGATACACTTCGTTGGACTTCAGGTTGGGTGGCTGCGAAAACCGAAGAATACCGGTTCTTCCGGCACTCTTCGAAGCAAATCGTACATCAAAGTGGGTAAAATAAATGAAAGCAGAAGATCAATGTGACTATAGAGAAAAATGGCGATAAGGGGAGTTATATGACGCTTCAAGATTAAAGAAGCAACTTCCAAAGTTAGTGGAGTCTCTCTATGAATACAGCAACGATGAGTGTAGACGGCCTAGCAATTGCTCGTCCATGTTTTCGTGAGCGTGCTCCAACATTTAGGATTGAAACAGGCCAGTTCGACGAATTCATACTCAACAAAAAATCAAATTTCTTCGTAGGCGTTGAGAAACCGAAGACAGAGCGGGCGTAACGATCTATTGAAGTCACAGATCTATCATAATTATTGGGCATTTATATTTGCTCGAAGTGTCTTCAAAAAAACAGAAATAGTTGAATAATTCAGCTTTCCGGTACCAAACTATTCAGGGCCCTTTTAGTTTTTGTTTAGGTCACAACTACATATCAATCAATCGGGGCTTTCTCTTCCTCAAACATGAACAAAATTGCGTGTTACAGTAACACGTCGTAGAGGGTTCTTCGTCGGTTTCAGCGCTCAAAGAAACCACCAGACTGTTATATTTGGTTTCAAGAGGTGAAAATAATGCAACTCGATATTCTTCTGGCTTGGTTGCCATCAACTTGTCTTGTAACATTCTTGCTTCTATTTAATTACCAACCCGCATGAGGACCAAGGTTGCGTTTCCAGTGAGGACGTAATACATCTCAATATAGGGATACCCAAACTAACCAAAAGTCATATTAATGTTTATGTTTCTAGTTTTTCTTCCTCAAATATTTTATTTCTCATATCTTTTTCTTTTGTGCTACTTTTGCCCCTCTGGAATCAGCCAGGACTCCATT
This sequence comes from Metschnikowia lunata, assembly GCA_030583235.1. Taxonomy (NCBI): domain Eukaryota; kingdom Fungi; phylum Ascomycota; class Pichiomycetes; order Serinales; family Metschnikowiaceae; genus Metschnikowia; species Metschnikowia lunata. The sequence continues at coordinate 199,895 of JAJMHP010000008.1, read as the reverse complement.
CGTCTCCAGTCACGTGCAACCCGTCAGATCTAATTTCAACGCGCTCCACAGAACCGTTCATGAAGGCATCACTTCTTCAATCGTCTCGTTAATCTAGTTTGTATGGACCTCTCAGATGTATCATTGGGCACTCCGAACGTGCTCGATAGATGCCTAGATCTTTTTTCTCACCAACTGTTGCTGAAAAAGAACCATCTCTTACCAAGAGATACCACTGAAATACTGGCTACACCAGCAAAGTACGCGTCACATCCTGATATCCAGTTTTTCAGTTCGGTTAAAGCAAAAAACCACTTTGCTTACCATAGCTCAAAAAAACGCAATACATCAGAGATATATCCTAGTCTGACCGTGGCAAAAGGAACTCCCGAGTTCGGCCCGTGGTCATTAGATTTGCTTCTCGCAAGAATCCGCTCATATAACGCACTAAATTGGGACATCCCTCACTTTAAACAAAGTGATCGGCATCTCACAGAACTATATTGTAGTTCATATGGCTGGAAATGTGAAGCTGTCTCCGCAGAGATTACTCTGAAAAATTCCCTCGTGTGTACCGGGTGTAAAGGTCGTCTTGTGTTGACGTTTAATTCTTTGGATGAACAGCCTGCGTATGCACCATTCAGGTTCGATTATGAAGACATTCAAAGCTTGAATATCAAACTCAAAGATGTATACTTGCAGCAAGTTAAGGATCAAGCACACGCAAAGCTGTGCCCGTGGCGAAATTTTGCCTGTCCGTTGTTGGGAATCTACTACTTGACGCCCCATGTGGATTCCACAAACGACTCACTAATATCACGATACTTAACGCTTTTACACGGGATATACAAGAATAGCAAGTATATCCAAAAGTATGCACGAGAGCTAAAAGCATTTACTTCTTCAGAAGGGACTCCTGAGTTGTCTCAGTTTGTGAAAATATCGAACATATGGTTTCTTAATAGGTATTTCAAAGACACAAAGGAGAACCTAGGGCCTCACCTTGAGAAGACATTTCCTCAATGGATTTATCTTTTGGCCGCGATGGGATTTAACTTCCAGGCACAGGAGTTTGCGAAAGTCTTTATGCCAATATTGACTTGCACTATGTGTAATTATAAAGTGTTTCTACGCATGAAAGTCGATTCGGGTAGCGGCGATGAAAGTATTCAAAATATTTCGCTGACAACGCAAACCCAAATTGCTGCTCTGAATCCAGATAATACGCCGAAAGAATTAGATGTTACTGATACGGAGGACGTTTTTTCTGGTCACAAATCGTGGTGTCTTTACAAGAGTAAGTTTGACGGTGCGCCCTATTTCAACTATTTCCACAATACAATAATCTATCTGGAGGCCAAAATTGGACCACAAGGTCAGTACCGAGAAACGACAGACGTCTTCACGGAAGTGGATGTGACAAATGAGCCAAGAAATGAGAGGAGGTCCATTGATGTGACCGAAGAGTTGGAGAAGTTCACTAAACTAAGGAAACTTTATTTTGCCGAGAACTCGGAATCATGAGCTTTTGGTATAGATGGTATGTGTATTTTTTTTAATGATATGACGAGTGAAAGCAAACGCGTAAGGAATTGCCATTATTAATCCCCCTTCCAGTAAGCGCATCAGATGTTTTTCGGGTCATTTAATGGGGAGCTGAAGTCTAAGATCTCAATGTATGTCTCTTCAGTGTCGTTTCGGCTTGTTTGCACCGCCGCAACGCACCGATCAGCATCGAAACTCACCTGCCAAATGCTTCCAGTGATGTCGGAGAGTAGATCCCGCACACATTTTCCGGTCTTGATGTCCCATAGCTTGAGCATTCTTTCACTTCCGCTGACAATTCTAAGCCCGTCATGCTGGAAGCACGTGATGGCGCTGTTGTGGCCCCTCAACTTGCTAAGGTTCTCGCCAGTTTTGGGATCCCACACACGTAGAGTTGAGTCGGCAGCTGCAGATACAAGGTACTTGTCCGAAAGCTCTAGGAGACCAACCAAAAGGTTGTGACCTTCGAGAGAGTAGAGAAGCTTCCCCTTATCAAAATCCCACACATTAATCGACAGATCCATAGAGCCCGAATAGCAGCGTCGGCTCTTGAAGTTAAGCGCAGTGGAGTAGATTTTGTCGGTATGCCCTTCAAGCACATGTTTGCATCTGCCTCCTTTGAGCAAATCCCAAACCCTCACTGTGGTATCATATGAACCAGAGATGACAATATTTCCGTAACCTGTCACAGAGCGCACCGATTGGGTGTGGCCAGAAAGAATACTCACAAGATACGGGTTGTGGGGATCCTTTGAGTCGAAGGTTTTCGTCTCAGTGATTTTGTCTCCGTCCTCGCTTTCGTTATCGAGCGGAAGCTTCCAAACATGCAAATTGTGGTCTCTGGATCCTGTTACAAGAAGCGGCTGCTCCGGAAAAACAATAGGTTGGCCGTTATCGTTCACCCCTATCTGAACGGGATGTAATATATCCAAGCATCGCACCGTAGAGGTGTGGCCTCTGAACACGTGGGTACACCGGCCCGTACGAATGTTCCAGACACGTACATCGCGGTCTGTAGAGCCACTTACAAGTGTGTTGGAGAAGTATTTGAGTGCCCATACACCTCCATCATGACCCTGCAAGAGGGTAGAAAGTTGACCTGTTTTCGTAGAATGAACGTTGATCAGTCGGCCTTCAATTCCTGTGATAACTTTTTCCTCATCGTGTTGAAGACACGTGACGATATTGGACCCGTGTCCAGCAATGCTGATTCGCTTGGGTTTATAGCTAGGGTCCATCCACCGCTTGAAGATCAAATGGCGCTTTTTATAAAGAAGCTGTGCATGGTTGATCTCGTTCACATATGGACTGGGTAACGCCCATTCGCTGAACAACTTGGCCGGATCCGTCAACTCTTTGGCTATAGCAACGTCGTTCGTGAGAAGATTATCTCTTTTAAGTAAGTAGCACCATAGCTCTGTGTTGCTAACAAGGCCGTGCCAACGGCGGGACACCTGAGAGACGGCCAAAAGTGATTTTACGTCTAGAAATGAAAGGACGTTGAGCAGTAGCTCGAGGGGCAACGCCGTAAGGAGATCGTGGCTAAGGCTTTTCTGGATCATATCACAGAAGGTCAGTAGCAGCAGTCGTCCCACGTGTTGCAAAAGAGAGAAAATGAGGTTGTTGCGGTTTTGCTCCAGCACAAAGCTGCTTAAGTTGATTATCATGTTAACAAGGTCTTTTTGCGTGGATGGCACGTTACTTAGTTGACGTTCCAACGCAGTTTGAACTGGTAGTTTATCTCCCTGGATAGCTGACTGGATTGGCGACGCCAGCGGCAGTGGAAGCACAAGCTGATGAATAGTCAGCTCATCAGGCTCTGAGACAGGCGAATGAGGAGATTCTGGAAGCGTGGGTGTGCATGGGTGAACGTGTTCTTTGAGCTCTTTTTCGTGAGCTGATTCCGGTATTGAAGCAACAAACCCTTGAACAAACCCTTGCGCTGCTGAATTCAGAGATAGACTCAAAGATGGAAAATCAGGCCCAGCAGACGCAGTTAGACGTCTTTTGGGTGGGTGTACGTACTGATGTTGTTGTTCTGCTGCGTTTTCACAGTCTGTGATGATCATGTCGTCGCTCGATTCACTCATGTGTGCATGAACATCGCTATCAGCAAGGCCGTTGTGGATTCCAGTAGACTCACCTTCCACGCGGTACCGTTTGCGAGACTCCTTGAGTTGTGTTTCCGTCAAGCAGCTTGATAACAGAAGAGGGGAATATGAACTGGGTCCCGGAAGCCAGGAGTCGGCGATTTTCCCGGCGGGTTCGACGAGTTTTGTATCGTAAGACGGCTCCTTACCCAAAAGCGGGTACTTTGGTGGGATATGCGACATGTTGTGAGGGGGAGTTTTTGCCGACTTTGGTGGGTAAAGTGGGTGTTGAAAGTGTGTCTCGTACCGTGTTATCAGAAGCACGCTCCTCTAGGACGAGCACGGTAGACAGTGCAGTACAGTGCTCTGAAACCGGAAAGTGAGCAGGAAGCGGGAAAGGTCCTGCGAATAAGCCAAGCAGAGAAAACACTAAAATTGATATGTCTGGACACCCCTTTGAATTTGGGACGCTAGGACGTGGCGGGTATATCTTGCAGCGAGAGAATTCAGTTTTGGCTTTGTGTATCTGATTTTGTTTTGGCTTTTGTATTGAATTTGATGTGGTTTCGATAGTTGTTTACTGTGGGGCCTGGGTGACCTATTTTACTTGCAGTAGAAAGGGTAAGATCGAGAGTCTTATCTCCGAAATGTGAAATTTCAGAATTTTCGTATTTATTCCAGGGAAGACAGCTTGAGGTATTCAGTCTAAACACTGATTACTGTTGTTTTTGAAGTTTTCAGAGGGAAAAGTGTGAGGGGATTGGAACCAACAATAAAAGCCTATTTGAAAGACGGGCGCGGTCACGTGGTCTTAGCAAAAGGTAGATTGGTAGGCACGAAGTAACGCCGCGGAAGTAGAGAAGTGATGAAATCTCCTAAAGCAAGTGGGGTTGGCGCCAACTTGGCGGTATCACAGGACAGATTTAGGTGGAGTTATGTTTGACAAAAAATGACCGGGAAACTTACTTCTACGATGTTGTGCAAGGAAAAAGTAAACAAGAGGGAAAATGAGAGAGGAGTGTAAAAATAGATATCACATGTGAATAAAACAGAAACATTTATAAATAGAAAAAGAAACTCGGAGAATTCGTGAATCCTCAGACCAAGGGAACTTTAGACCTACAGACTCTGCGGAGTTAAACTTGGGAAATACTTCAAGAACGAGTATTTACAAACGTATGATCTCGCCAGGCGTAAGATCATCGGGCTACCACAGTATTATCCAAAGATAAACACACCACTATTTATGGCACATGACCCCACCCCTCTACTCAATGTTTCTAATCAAAATTCCTGGTTGTCCTGGCACAGCATTCTCAACAACCTTTGTGGCAGCAGGAATTTCAACAGAAGCTCCAGTGGTAAGATCCGTTCCTTCCTTGCTTCCATGTGGGAAAGATATTATTTCGAGCTTCTCGATTTTGATGGTGGTGGTTGACTTTTGGATGTTCTCCGCCACATGCTGCAACACGTTACCTTCATTGAATGTCAATTTTCTGTTGAAGACAGTCTTCGGGTCTTCCTTCACCAATCTTTGCTTCAAGAAGTTGATGAAAGGCATGGCTCTCTTCATGTCCTTGCCTACCTTTTCTTTGATGACTTTGTTGTCGTTCAAAGTCTGGCTCTTGAACAATTCCCTGACAAGCTCGATGTAGTCATCTTGCCATTTTGGAAACGATGTGGAGACATACAATTTCAATACGGCAGGCTTAGAAGCATCAACCTCAGCCTTGCCCTTCTTCGACTTCAATACCACACTTTCGGCCTCGCGCACAGATCTGGTCACTTCCTTCACATACTCCAAACCATCAAGCAAGTCTTGAGAGACAGGCCCTGGGGCCCTTGGGAACTGGGCTGTTTGAACAGATCCATCCTTTTCCAAAACCTCCTTGTATAAGTACTCGGCAAAGTGGGGGGCGATAGGAGCCAACAATAACGCTTGTAACTCAATATACTTGAACACCAAGTCCTTGTGCATTGTAGCAACGGCGTCTCTGTAATAGTCTCTGGCGGTTTGGAAATCAAATAATCCATACTTGAGAGCACTCTTGTAATTGGTGAGCGAGTATTGCTCGTACGCTTGTTCAACCAAGTAATTCATTTCGTTGTCGAATGCACGGTCGTAGAAAGAATCGAGGTTTCCGGCTCTCAAGGTATCCTTACTACCCTTGATTTCCTCACACCATTCTTTGAGGGTGGTCAAACGTAAAATAGCGGCATTTGCATTTGCTTCATCGAAATTGGCATCCTCAACAGAATCACCAGCATCAGCCAAAGCGATTCTGGATGCATCAGCACCAAATTTCTCCACGATTTGCTGCAAAGTCAAGAAGTTGCCGGTAGACTTCGACATCTTTGCGTTGTTCAACATCAAGTGGCCGTTTGCCCTAATACCTCTAGGCCAGGCTCTCTTGGGGAACAATGCAACGTGAGTGTAGATGAAGAAAGTCAAGTGGTTTGGAATCAAGTCCTTGCCCGAAATCCTGACATCCAACGGGTAGAAGTATTCGAATTCTCTCCTGATCTCTTTCAATTGCTCAACAGGAATATCGGTTTTGATGTCCTCGCGTCTCGTGAAAATGTAGTCGAAGACTTCGTCGGTCATTTGCTCGGGCTTGATCTGAAACTTACCACTGGTCTTACCATAGTAGTCCGAGTGCAAGAAACGAGCAATGGTGTAGTAGGCCATGTAAACAGTCGAGTCAGACAAAGATTCAATCAACTGTGAGTCGTCCCATGGGCACTTGGTACCCAAACCGTAAGTTCTCGTAAGCGCCCAGTTTTTCAACCAGTCCAACACTGACTCGAACCCATTTCTTGTCTCCTTGGTATATGTCTCCATGCTGGCAAGGCATTCCAATGCTTGGTTCTTCCATGTTTCTTCCCCATAATCAATGTACCATTGGTCCTCCAACGACACAATACACTCATCGCCGGACCTGGACATCACTGGGCCTTCAGGCTCGTTGTATACGAAAGCATCACCGGCGGCAATCATGTCCGCCTTGACCTTTGGTTTAGCAACCTCCACCTTGTCACCCTTGTACTTTCCGTAGACCATGATACCATTGTAAAAGCCCTCTTTGTAGGCAAGCTCCTTCGCCTTAGCTAATTGGACAGTATCCTTGGGTGACTGAATCTTCAAGTCGTTGACCAAAAACTCGGCACACTTGTCTCCAAACTTCTCGGTTCGGATCAAAGGCACAATCTCCGTTTGCACCCACTCCTTCTCGATCTTGTAGTACTCGGGCTTGGCGGCCAAGTCCTTGATGGTAATAAAATCATCAGGAGAGTCTGAAGGCACACACGTCACCACACCAGTACCCTTGTTGGCCAAGATAGTGTCCATCGGAAGTACTCTCAAGTTTTGCAAAACGGCCATTGGAGGGTTGATCTTGGACCCAACAATTTTGGCACCGTTGATTTTCAATGCCGCAGTGTAGTCTCCTCTGACAGGAGTCAACTTTTGGTAGCACATGTTCTTGAACGCACGCTCCGTAGTGATATAGTACGAGCCTTCAGCAGCTTTGAATACACCATAGTCGATCTTGGGCGAAACAAAACAGCACAGCTGGCCATACATTGTCTCTGGTCTCAAAGTGGCAGCAACCAAGTACACTTTGTTCGTGGTGAGGTCGAAATTGTGCTCAGCAAATACACGCTGTGCCTCAGGAGCAAACTCCGTCACCTCGATCTTGAGTCCCACATACTCTTGCGGGTTAACGCCCTCACCGGATTGTCTGTCGTGGTCCAAACACGCCTGTCCATCTTTTTCTGAGTAAATCGTGTACCGTTCACCAAACTTGATCTTGCCCACCTCCTTCAATCTGTTGATTTGCCAGCGCACAAAAGCATCATAGTAGGCATTGGCGGGAGTTGTCACCATGGATCTTCTCCAGTCGACCCTTCCACCAAATGCAGTAACATCTTTCTGAACTAAAGGTGGGAAGTACTCGAGCCAGTGTTGTGGGTCGGCAAAAGCAGCCACCTCATCTTTACTGAGTCCCAACTGCATCATGATTTCAAACTGGTACTTTCCCCTGCCCTGTTTAGCAGCGGCCTTAGACTTTTTCGCAGTGAACTTCGTGATATCCTCCTTTTTAGCCTGTTCCTTTGGAGCCTCGGGCTCCTCGTCTTCCTCGGCGGGTACGCCAGAGAAGTCCTCGCCAAATTGCTCGATTTCTCTCTGGATTTTGTCCGCGGAAGACTTGATGGGCATTCCCGTACAATGGAAACCCAAGGGGAAAAGCGCTCTCTTACCATTCATTCTCTCAAAACCAGTAGCAAACTCAACCTTCGATAAGGTGAAGGAATGACCGGCGTGCAACACTCCGTTCATGTACGGGTAAGCCATAGTGGCAAAGAATTTCGGATGGTTTTCTCTCAACTTCTCCCCATCCTCTTCGGGATCCTCTGAATAAGAGGGAGCGTCAACATCAAAGAACTTGTTCTCAGCCCAATACTGCTGATACTTTTTCTCGATCTGCACAAGAGCATCTCTCCTGTCAGTCTTCTCCAACTTGATCGTGGCACTCATCTTTGAATGGTGGATCCGAAGCAATTGGTAAGTAGATTCGAAAAGAAAGAAAAAAAAACCTGAAATTTTGGTGAATGAAGACTTGAGAATGTATGGTGCGACTGAAAAAAAAAAAAATTGAGTTAAGATCGCGAGTTTAATTAGTCACTGCTTCAAGAAAGTGTAAGAAAGAACTTGAGAATTTTAATCATCAAATGGCAGATCTAAAGTCTTTAGGTCATTCTATATGATTGAGAATGTTATGGATATTTTTTGATGGATATTGACTGTCGCAGCCTTAATATTAGTCTAAAGTGCTTTTAAGCGAATATTTCAAAACTCCGGATTTAACGGCTAAATTTTTCTTTTTTTGCACTCGCGAAGGAGTCGCTCAATAGTTGAAGTCTTCAACCTTTCAATTAAGAAGAATATTAGCACCATCCTGAGGGAAAGAAACGTCATAAATTAAGTATTTATGAAGGGAGGAGGTTTAAGTTTCAAGAATAGGGAAAGCTGACTCAAGTGAAAATTACTAAGATGAACTAATCATTATAAAAAAGAGAAACGATTAGAAAAAAAGACCAGAAATGCATGTTGAGGTTAGCGATTATTCGCAGGCAGGTTTGAGACTCAACTTTCCCCAACCCATGAATAACACATGAAAGCTGTTATTATCTGAATATTTGTACGGCAGAGTTATCCTGCTAGCTTAAAAGAACCTTCGATGATACCCAATTGGAGCACCCAGATTGAGATGATGTGACGGCGAGAGCCACGTATTTACAGTGAGAGAGTTCCCAGAAACATGTACAGGGTTGGCTGTGCGACATAATTTCACGTCTTTTTCATACACCTGTTAAGCTTGCTAAATCCTGACTCTTCAAAGAAAGCAAAAAGATACTAGAAAGTTCACCAGAGACAGGATACCTTTGGAAGTGAAAGGGAAACGAAAAGAAAGAGGCTCTTGACCCATCACTTATCACACCTATTCGCAGCCAGCTTTGAGTGCGGAAATTAAGGTCTGGACCGGCCAGCCAACTGTGCGTGCGATAAGCAATGACTATGAGAAGATGGGGAGAGACGCAAAAAAAGGATGGAAAGAAGGTCCTGAACTATGTAAATGTTTATAGAGCTTGACGCCTCGTACAAACACCCTGCCAAAATAACGCTCCTGGATCCTATTCACGGTTGACACATGTGTACTGTTGTTCCTGCACACAGGCTATCGTTCGCCACCCCTGAGTTCCCCGCGCCAGCAGATTAGATAACACCATCTACCGGTCCCTTCCTTTCCCGTTCATCAAACGACTCTACATTTTTTCTCTTAAAACATTAAAAGGGTCAAATTCGCTAGAGAAGAAAGTTAGTTATTAAGTCAAGGAACATCAAGTCCTTTCTCCTTTTTTGCTCTTGAAGAATCTTATACCATTTGCCTTTAGGTACTCAAGATCAGGAGTACTTGGAAACCCAGCGACATGCAGTTAGCTTTACTTACTTCACTCTTAGTGGCATGCTCAAATGCTTTACTTATTCCCAATTTGAACAATGTGGGAAATTTAGAGCAAGTCTTTGCCCTCCCTGAAACTGGTACGAACGCAGCAGGTGCTGCTAACAATGAGGAGTCACCCCTTAACGCCCCCAATTTGGCAAACGTGCACAGGGGTGATAATGCCGTGCCGCATCTGTACATTGTCGTTCTCAAGCAAGGTTTCCAGGAGCACGAGTATCACGCTCATCATGAATGGGTTTCTAACCAACTTACTTCCTTGGCCAGAAGAGACATGTTAGGCGACTTGCGTGAAAGTGCCCAAGACTTCATGGCGAACGCTCTCAGTTTCCTCAAGATCCTGTCGTTCAGGGGATATGCTGGATACTTGCCTCCGGCTATATTAGAGCTCATCAGAGCAAATCCTATGGTTGACTTTATCGAGCAGGACTCCATTATGCACGTCAACGAATTTGATACCGAGAAAAATGCCCCATGGGGGTTGGCGCGTGTCTCTCAACGTGAGTTGTCCCACCCGGCAGCCACAAACTACATTTACGACCATGATGGAGGTAAGGGTGTAACTGCCTATGTTATTGATACCGGTATAAAGGTACAGCATCCAGAGTTTGAAGGTCGAGCTGTTTGGGGCGACGCTTTCGCTTTCCCCAAAGTTCGTGTCGACGCCCATGGTCACGGCAGCCACGTGGCGGGAACTATTGGTGGAAAGACTTTTGGAATTGCTAAGAACGTCGACTTGGTTGCCGTGGGAGTCATGAACCTTTTGGGAAGTGGCCTTACTTCTGATATCATAAAGGGACTTGAGTTTGCTGTGAATGATCACAGGCAGAAAGTGGCCTCTAAAAAGAAAGGTTATAAGGGGGCCACTGTGAACATGTCTATTGGTGGTGGTGCTTCTGATGCGTTGGATTTAGCAGCAAATGCAGTCACATCTGCGGGTTTGCATCTTGCTGTCGCCGCTGGTAATGAAAATCAAGACGCTTGCAGCGTCTCTCCTGCAAGAGCCACTGGACCTATCACTGTGGGTGCCACTGACAACGCTGACCAAAAGGCAGAATTCTCCAACTGGGGCAAGTGTGTTGATATCCAGGCGCCGGGTGTAGATATTACCTCTGTTGGGATCTGGCTGGACACTCAAACCATGTCTGGAACATCCATGGCTGCTCCACACGTGACCGGCTTGTTATCTTACTTGTTATCTTTGCAGCCAGAGATTGGGTCCGAATTCTCGGCTGACCTGCTTGTGACTCCTGCTGAGTTAAAAAGAAGATTTCTTAAGTTTGGAACCAGCAATGTCATTAGTGGTCTTGACAAAGCAAGTCCTAATATTCTTGCTTACAATGGTGGTGGCGAAGAACTTTCCAAGTTTTGGAGTTTGTAAAAGCCATATCAAAATGCTAACCATGATGAGTTCTTGGAATCATGAGCCATCAGCATAGCAGGTGAGATTCAAAATCATGATACCATTGACTGGGAATCAAAGCGAGTGAGTGGAATTTCATACGAGGTATATTGCAATTTATCTTTGACTAATTTTTAGCTGCAAAAGGGTACTTATTGCTTCACAGTGTTTTTATATTGCGTGCGTCAAGATGGTGGTTATATTTGCAATGAGCCAGTTGAAGTTGCGATTAAACCGTCACGTTCTCAACGAACTACGTGAGTGAATATTTTTTCAAGAAGAAGCAGTCTCTTTTTATCAAATTTATTATATCTTGGAGATCGATGTCGGCACATCATGAAACACACAAGAAGTGTTCTTGATATAATATACGTAGCTGAGTAAAGGTGACTTGTATGCCCCAAATTCATACAATGCTTGCGATATGCTTCTGGCGAAGCCTTGCGCAATTATATCATCGTTTTCTTCTCCTGAAGAGCATCGGTGGAATCATGTTCGGCACTTTAGAAGTGTGGGTTTCTTGAAAAAACTCCTTCTTTTGCCCGACAATTAGAATACGGTCCATGAATTCAACCCCTTCGAGGGCCACACCAGCTTTTCCAGCATCTGCAACGGATTGAAACTCCACCAATGCCATTTTTTTGCTTGGTTTGAGTGAGACTCGATTTAAATGACCAATCTTCTCTTCGAGAAATATACGAAGTTGTGCTTCTGTAACAGTTTCGTCTATGTTTTTCAAAGTAACAGTCTTATTGTCTTCGAAGCCATCATAGGTTTTGGCGGTAGCCTTTTTGGGCTTCACGGGAGAGATGTCAATATCTCTGTCATCAATCTTTGCCTTACCTTTAGCCAATGCTGCAGATGCCGACTCTTGTGAGGAGAAAGTGATGAAAGCAAAGCCATTATTAAAAAAGCCTTTCGACTTATTGACATCACTTAGCGGCAAGTATACATTTGTCACAACGCCCCATGTCAGGAAGAACTCACGCAAGGTTTCCTCCGTTGTTTGCTTGAAATTCAAATTGTGAAGGTGAATTTGGTGAGAGGCAGGATCCATATCCCGAGGTCTTCTTAAGGAAGGGTTTGAGATCTCAGCTTGGAGTTGGTGGCCGTCAATGATATGTCCTGCAAGCTTATTCTTGACTGAAACAGCCGTTTTTTCATCTGCAAAGTCAGCATAAAAGAATCTTCTCTCTTTGTTGTCCCTCTGTGATGGTAATCGTAAGGACAAACAGTGGAAGCCCGTGAAATCAATAATCATCCGTTTGATATCATCGGCAGTGTAGCTCAGAGGATAATTGGTTGCCCAAACCGTGGTTCCAAAGATGCGCTCGATATTCACGGTGGTGTCATTGAGTTTTTTGTATTGCCTTGTCAAGCATGAGAGAACTTCCATTTCAGAAGAGAGCTCAATTAAAGCAAATGCTTGGGATTCGGGATATGCGTTATCTTTAGCAATGGTAATAGACAAGGGATTAGCGTATCCACTCAAAAAAGAACGTACTTGGCTCTCCTCAGTACTTGGATCTAGAGGAAAGAGCTTGACACGAAACTGTTCCCTACTGCGAGCAGGCTCACTTGAAGCATCACTTACTTCTGGCTTCCTTTTCTTCAGTAGCGAATTCTCAACTTCATTGCTGTCCTCTTTGAAGACTGAGCTCATAGAACTCAGCAGCTGTTCACCAGGTACGTTTTCAGACTTTCTCTTCTTCATACTGGGTTCATCAAGTGCATTCAATTCCTGTTGAAAATCTTGTAGACCCTGATGTAGTTCAGAAATAGACTGATGTGTATCAGAGAGACGAAAATGCATTGCTAGTCTTCGAAGAACCGCATGTTTATCGTCAAGTTCGACAACTCGACGAAGGGCTTGCTTGACAAGATGATTGAGCTTTTCTACAAAGTTCATTCGGTCGCAGATCTCAATGACTAGTAGCCACATGCGGGAGTCTGATGGGAAGTTTTCGAGGGCCAAATCAAGAACCTGGATCAAAGCAGAATTGGTGAGTTCATCTTTTGTGGCTTCATCTACTGATGGCTCATCTTCCGTGGGTTCATTTTTTGTGAGTTGATATTGCGTAACTTTTTCGAGCATTCTGAGGCAGAACTCAAGAACGTCACGGCACCTTGCAAATGCTGTGGCAATTTCCACCACATTTTCAATTATCGCCGTCTTCTGATTCTCTTCCCTCATGAACGCGTTCTGAAGTGTAAGCAAATCCTGGGCCAAAACAGCGCAATCAGAGTTCTTGAATGAGAGAAGTTCAGCATTAATGACCCTTAATCTGATACTTTGTAGATGGTTCTCCTCTGTTGAATTCCATAATACCTCCGAGTAAGCTCGTGCATCATTTGGGTAGTTCTTCAAGAACAGACATAGCAACAAATCACATTCCTGTTTCATGTGATCTGGAGATTGGCGCGAGAGACGAATTGCCAGAACCCATACATCAAACCATAAAGGATCCCCAATCTTACAACGTGACCCTGCGAATAAACTGCGGTAGAAAACGACCAACCCAGCGGGAATCACCAGCCCCTTAACGGGAAATAAACTGACTTGTTGGATATACCTGATCCAATTTTCAGGGCTGTCGGCATCAGATGCAACCGCCTGTTCAAGACTTTCATAGTATCTCTGAGATCGCAGGGTACCACTGAAGACCTTACTAGCAGCCTTCATAACTTGGGTATATTTCCGTGGAAATTGGTCCGAAATGAAGGAAGAAAACGCATTGTAAGTGTCCTGGAGTTGTCTGTGAGGCGTTTTCAAGCGCTTTTCATACAACTTTAGTATAACATGTGCCTCTTGTGCTGGGTTCAATGAAGAAATGACGCGATTGAAGACGGCTTGGCTAGATAAGTAGTCAGATTCGCATTTTAAATAATCCATCTGGATTGAAGAAAAATCATTTTGTCCAAGGTCTATCTTTTGAACAAGAAACTCCACAGTTGGAAACTCCGATGTCACTAGTTGATACATGTGCCGTTTTTCGGAAACTGCCTGATCCCCAGGAAACTCGCGTTCTATGCACAGTTTCCAACGCTTGAGCAATTCTGGTGTGAAAGCATCAAACACAAACTTGGCTTTCCAGGCCTGAGTAGTATCAGAAAGTGAGTTTTTCTCAGCAAATGCCTTGACTTGTTGATACCCGGCAATAGAAAAGATATCCCGGCCTCTTTCTTGCAAGGCCACCTCTACTAGTTGCGAGAGAGTGTAGATTGACATATTTAGGCAGTTATTTAAGACTAGGCAATTGCACGCTGGCTCAATTGTTTCAAGTAATTACCAATCAGCCAGCGGAAGATAATACAGTTGTGTAGCTTTCACTGATTATCCTGCACGATATATCCTCAAACGCGATCACCCATGAGGTTGAATTATGGGGAAAGTCTGAACTTCTGAAGCTCACTGTAGCGGACCAGTTAAAAGAATGATCCACGAACAATTTAACTTGTTAAAGCGGAAATGTTTTAGACAGTAAGGAGAATAAAACAAATCAGAATTTGAATATATCTAGTCCTTTTTTCTATTCTTGCTTCTTTTCCTGCCTCCCTTACTATTGCCTCTTTCTACTAACCAGGTAACATTATGTGAATGCGATCGATCGCATTCCACTCCTCCAAAGTGTGGCCTATTCTCGAGACGTGCGCGAGATGAGCATCGGGTATATCAGACTATTTTCCAGCCTGTTCATAGATAAGCTACTGAGTGCCAGCTTCTTATCTTTTATTCTCTTTTAAACAGAACATTTGAATAAATATTTTATTGTTCCGAAATATTGACACTTGAAGTATACTGGTTTTTGTTCTAGTTCCATTGGGACGCATGCATAACTTGAGATTTCATACCCTTCACTATTAAATACCACCCAGCATACAATGAATGCCAGCTCTTATCTCCGGTCCTATGGCTGGCAAGAAGGTGAAGCCTTAAAAAAAGGCGGGCTCACAAAGCCGATTTTGGTGAAACACAAAAAAGATACAAAAGGCCTAGGCTCAGAAGGCAACGACTCAGATATGTGGTGGGAAAGACTTTTCGACGGACAATTAAAAAGTCTCGAGGTGACTTCGGGGAAGAATGGCGTATCGATTAACCAGAATGAACAGGAAGTTGCCGATCATATGCGAAAGGCCAACCTGCCTTTGTATCGTATGTTTGTACGGGGTGAAGGGTTGGCTGGAACTGTAGGGAAGACAGAGAACGCCCATGTCAAAAGCATAAGAATAGAGGCGACAGAAGTCATTGAGAAGGTCGAAAAGAGCATAAAGGAAAAGGTCAGTGGAACAAGAAAACACAAGAAGAAGAAGGGCGAGGGGAAAGAGAAGAAGGACAAGAAGGAGAAGACAGAAAGAAGGGAGAAGACAGAAAGGAGGGAGAAGACAGAAAGGGCGGAGAAAAAAAAGAAGGAAGACAAGAAAGAGAAGAAAAAGAAAGAAGACAAGAGTAAGGTGGGAAACACCACAGCTATCAAGACAGAACACGTGGAGGAGAAAAAGGCCAGGAAGAAAACGGAAAATTCTGATACCGATAAGAAGAGCGATTCCAAGCAAAAGCGCCATGCTACCGATGTGGCAGAGTCCCGCAAGAAAAGCAAAAAGTCACGAAAGAGCTGATGATGTGCCATGTGGCAAGGATGAAAAAGCCACTTCCTGAGAAGTTGATACTTCCATTAATCACTCGGTCTCTTAGTCTCCGATATTTATTTACAAGTGCCACCATTCCATTCAGAACATTGACGTTTTTGGCAGAGAATGTAATAATCTTCTGATTGCTTGTTCGAAATCTTGAACCGAACACAGTGGAGGTTGCAAGGTGTCTAAATTAGGCAAGTTGTGATCAACTTTCTAACAAAGATTACCTGTGGCAGCATTCATCGGGAACCGGAATAGCAATGTGGATTTGCATTCACTACTACTATTTACTTAGCTGACCCATTGTCAACTCCAACTATATATGACCGACTTTTCCACCCTAAGTGTTGGAAAGCCACACTGTTGGAAATCCAGACTATTGGAAATACAGACGGGTTTTACTAGAGGATCTCACTTAATACACGGGCAGATACAAGAGCCCTGACAGAGGTCGGATTCCCACTCATGCCACCTGTGGGATATTGCTTTCATGCTCATCAGTCACCAGTCACTAATACGCCAAATCCACAAGTCTTGGATAATGTCTTCGGGGTTGCCTAAATTGGAAACGATAAGTCATCTCAATATTTGCTGGGATTCAAGTGCAACCCTTGCGGCCGATATGCCTATTTATTCCATTGTCACAATGGTAGTCCTTACAGCGTCTTGAGGCTCAATCAGCCCACGACAACTTGCAAGGCCAGTAATCCATAATTGTTCTACTCTTGAATATCAGCTTGGATCATAATAACACGCCTGATCTTCTGCTGCTAATACTTCTAGCCACTTATTATCCTTGATTTTTTTTTTTATTTTTGAGTTTGTAGTTGTATTGACCTCCACATCGCTCCGACTCATATGCACCCAGAGCCTTCGCGTCTAATTACAACTCATGTGTCCGCCAGTCAATGCGCGTTATGTCTCTCCAATCAGTGTATTCATGACATCCAGATGGAATCAAGTTCTGGAGTGACATCTATAGCAAAACACATTACTTTGAGAGGAAATGGAAAGCGGATCTTGCTTCTTTTGAAATGGGTTATACTCTCCTGGATCTTGGTATCTCTGCGATCCGTACTCACATGGTGGTTATGCATTACTTTCTTATCATCATTATACATAATATACTTGGCCATTAAGATGAAGACGGTTGCTTTCGAGCCCTCACTGCTGTCGAACAGAAAATTCGCATTTCTTGAAAATGCTCGTTGGCGCAAAGAAACTCTGGATTTATCAACAGACCCTAAGACGCTAGATACTGCAGTCATCAAAAATTCACCTGACATCTCTCGACTCATGACTCGGTTCAGTGACCTTCTTGTGGGGGAGTTTATTGATTCGTGGTTTAAAAAGCTTGTGCCGGAAAATACCCAGTTCCAGGACTCGATCAAACTAGAGCTTCGACATGTTTACTCCAGCCTAGGCGCCCGCATGATGAATGTCGACATTCTGAATGTACTTGTCCATAAACTCATTCCTAAGGTAACCGAACACTATGCGAAGTTTGTCACCTTGGATGGCTTGAAAGATACCTCCTACTCTCTTGAAAGCAAGTCAAATCAGGCTCGTGGGTACAATAACGGGAAGCTACATGAGGGTGTAACCCTCGAAGCCATAAAAAATGAAGCAAATGCTCGGGAAAAGGCCTATTTGCGCAAGAAAGTCAAAAGTATACTCCCATGCCTTCTATCTCCGGAAGAAAGTGAAAATAGCCTAGTAGTGTCTCTTTTGACTGAGGTACTAGCTTGCACGGTATTGGCTAATGTTTCCCATGTGATTTCCGAAGGTGATTTTTGGAATCAGTTGATCGTGAAGGTAATTGGGTCGAATTTGCATCACCGAAACCAGGTCAAGCGTCTTCGAGAGGCTTTGCAACAACATACAACTCAGAAAACAGACCAAACGATCCGAATTACCGAAACGTCAAGGCTTCTGCCGCTTAAGGCGCCGATATCCCTGGAATGTATTCGTGTGTGGTCCGAGAGAATTTTGCATTGTACTTCGTCCGACGAAAAGAATTATTTCAGAGACTTCTTGGCTCGGAAACAAGCCTCGCTAGATACTGCTAGCGGGACTTATAAGCATGATTTGGCAGCAATCGGAAAGTTGACTTCTTTGCTCACAAAATACCCAGAAACATCGGCAACTCTGCATCTGCTAGAAGAAGTTTTGGGAGACCCAAAGTATGCAGCAGTCTTTCGAGAGTTTCTTCGCTTTTCAAAGCATGATATGGTGCTTGATCTCTGGTTGGACATCGAGCTGATGCGAGCACCGCTAGAAGGCTCCAACATATCGGAGGTTCCTCTACTTTTGGAGTTCTCAAACAAAGATGATATAGTGAAAATCTTTGAGAGATATTTTGGGGTGTCGCACTTGCAAATATCTGATGAAATTCGATTCCCCGTTGAGAGCTACGTGAGTCATTGCACCCAAGATGATGTGGGGCTTTATCAAGAAGCAAGGCTGGCCTTGTTTAGTCTTCAAAATCATATTTTCATGCGAATGAAGGAGGTGTTCTTTATTGAGTTCCAGCTGTCAAGTATGTTCGGTGATATTGAAGCTCTGCGGCATTCAAAGAGATCATTCACCAGAGTCACTTCAACATCCTTTCCCCAAACTGAGAGCCAAAAGAAAAATGACTTTACTAATCGTGAGTCCGATCTTCAAATTGCCTCTTCAGTGAGTCCTGCAGTCGTCAAAGCAGTGGAGACCGCCTTTGAAGAAATTATGAATTCCCATTCTAGCGATAAAAATAACAAGCTTCAAATTGATCAAACTAAAGATTTGGAAGTCTCGCAAAAACTTTCATACAAATCTTCCCAGGCCTCTTTGTTTGGAGACACTAGCTCATCAGAGCCTTCATCATTGTTGGGTTCATACGGCAATAGTTCGAGCAGATTATCTGCATTCTTCGAAAATAACAGTGACTCGGATTCTGACACGAATTCAGCTTTTTCAGAATCGCTTGATTCCGATGAACCAGACTCGCAACATATGTCTAAGCTGGAATTACTTCTTGCAGCACCCGGTGACCTCAGTTTGGCGGAAAAAATCAATGTTCTTAATGAAGATATTTCAAAGCTCACTGAACAGAGCGAGATACTTGTTTCGCTTCTCAAGAAGGCAGAACTAACAAATAATGTTGCCGAGCTCAAAATCTTGAGGCGCTCAAATGGTAGTCTTGTAAAAGAGATTAACTTAAAGGAGCTACAAAAACAGCAATACATTGTGCAAGAAAACGACAACAGTCTTTTCGGCAAATCTAAAGTCAAAATTCAGTCGTGCGTTTTTGGAAAAGATGAGAGCTTGCCATATGTCATGTATGTGATTGAGGTTCAAAAGTACTCGGGAGAAGACCCGAACGAAATTGTGGCCGGGTGGATTGTGGCCAGACGCTTCTCTCAGTTCCACAAACTTCACGAATATCTCAAGAAGAAGTATAATGAAGTGTCTGAGGTCAAGTTCCCAAAAAAGAATATGCCATATTTGAAATTTCAGAAAACACAGCAAATTGAAACTCGGAAACCTATTTTGCAAAGGTATTTGCAGGATTTGTTGAAAATCCCACATGTGTGCTCAGATCCGGCTTTCAGATCATTTCTTTCTTCTGATAACTTCCATGCCGGGAAGTTGGGAAAGACGCCCTTGAGAAATAAGTCCGAAACCATTTTGAGCAAATTCTATCGAGACTCGGGCGAGAAGCTGAAGAATAACACTAACAGTCATGCTCAAAAAAACGAGGAGATGTTGCTCAATATCAAGGAGATGGAGCGGGAGCTTAAGCAGTTCGATGAAATTCAGAGATTTGCAGCAGATAAGGTACCTTTTGTCAAGCCTATTTCGGATTTTCTTTTGACTGTTTTTGACTTGAGTAAATCCAATTGGCTCCGCGGAAGAGCGCTATTAGTGATTTTACAGCAATTGTTGGGTTCTACTATTGAGAGAACAATTACATCACACGTTGAACTGAATCTAAAGCAGGAAACAAAGATCAAACAAACGCTCGAAAGTCTACAGCTCATGCTTTTCCCAAACGGAAGATTTAGGGAGTCTCCTGAAATCAGAAGTCGGACAGAGCAGATGCTAACAAGGAAGGAGGCCTTCACAATCTTGCGCCTCTACATGTCAGAAACATGCTCGAAGATCTTCGGCCTGAAAAACACATCATACGCTTGTGAGAATATGTTGCAAATGCTCCAAAATGACTACTTAAACAATCATTTGATCTTCGAGGTGTTTGATGAGATTTGCTCGGTTTTGTTTCCGGAACTTGGTAAGTCTCGTGTCAAAACTTAATATTGCAATTTTACCCGTTTATATGTACAGACGGCTTCATTGTAGATGAACCGAAATAATATATGGGGCTTACTAGTGGTCTCTTGATCCCGTCTCTTGAACACCCAAGGGACTAATGCATCATGCTTCCGCCTCTTCCTTTGCTTGCTTTTGGACGTATTCCACAGCAAGAGCCTTCACGCGAGCCACAGCCTGCTCATCCCCAGCTTCCTCCTCAAATGTGAGCCATTTCGAAAAGAAGAATTTGGCCTGTTTTCTTGACAACTTCTTGGTGATGACTCTCTCAAATAACGCCTCGACCTTCTCACGGTAGCCTTGTTTAATTTCCTGGTCGATATAGACGTTCCACAAATCTGTTCTTTTTGGAGCGTCTGTGATTAAACCTTCAAATAATGATCTGCCTTGTTCGGCATCACCCTTTGAAAACTCGAGCTGGCCGAATTTCCGCACAACATCAATGTGGTCTCTCTTTGGAAGCGATTGTAGAGCATGTGCCAATACCTCGTGTGATTCCTCCAGCATCTTACGGTCCATATAGTACGAGCCACATTGGACCCACACCGACACGTTCTGGCTGAACTTCTTGCACATGACTTTGAAAAGTTCTTCCGCTTTGTCGAACTTCTCCGAGAGAACGTATATGCCAATTAACTTCTGATGCATGGTCAAACTGTCCATGTACTGAACAGAGCGCTGGAAGGCCTCTGCAAGAGACTCGTCAGTGCCAAAACTGTTCTCTAGGTTGAGGATGGCAATCCAGATATTCATCTTTTCTTGCTCCTCGCGGTAGTTGATGGTCTTTAAAGCCCTTTCGGCAATATGTCTCGACTTGTCGATTTCACCTAACTGCAATTGGAACGACATGTAATTCATCCAAAGAACAGAAGAGTCTGGGTTACCCACGAGCAAACGCTCAAAGTCGCCAACAGACTCGGGGGCCCTGGAGTTCATCTCCTGAGTACGGTCTTTCACTTGTTTCTTACCCTTGCTTCTCTTCTTCTTTGATTGCATGAAGTTTTCACCATCGTCATCAGAACTCTCGACATCTTCGGCCTGGTCTAAGATAGACGCAGTCCAGTCGAAACCGTTTGTTGACAATCCACTCATTCCAACGGATGTGCTCTTAGGTGCTGGTTTTTCTTCATTTTCAGATACAGATTCGTCGTCTGATTCGAATGCTTCGGCCATTACTTCATCTTCATCGTTGGCCTTGGCGTCTGAAGCATGGTCATCCTCATCAAGGTCTAAGTCTGTAAAGTACGACGCCTTCATACCGAGCGAAAGCTGTTTCTTTGCCAGGTCAATTTTCAAGATCTTCACCTTGACGCGATCGCCCTCACTGAAGAAATCAGAAATGTTTTCAATCTTGTTATCGGATAATTCAGAGTGATGACAGAGGCCACTGAGATTTGCTGTACCGTCCAACTTGACAAATACACCGAAATCCATAACTTGCCTGATGCTTCCGTCGTAAATCTCATCGACTTCCAATTCGTCGAATGTCTTAAAGCTGGCCAAATTTCCGTTGACTTCGCTTTCCTTTAATGTCATCGAGATACGGCCTTCTTGCTCACAGCGAGAAATCTTCCCGGTGACGGTTTGATATAACTTGAAATATTTCTTCCAGTCATCCAACTGAGCGTCCGAAATATCCTCCACGCGAACTAAAGCATACAAATCTCTGTTTAAAGCAACAAAAATGCCAGTATTGGAAATGGCTTTAATGAAACCTTTCACCAACTGACCTCTCTTGAGATCATCGATCGACTTAATCAACTTATCCTTGGCGGTTTTTTCGTTTCTTAAACTGACGACAAGTCTCTTCTCGCCACTCTCGATTTCCAACACTGTCGCAAGAACAGGCTGATTTGGCTTGAAAGTTTCGTGCAAAGTACGATCGTAGTCGTTCAAAGCATCGGTGATGAAAGCCCTTCCTGTGACATCCTCGCCAAACTCAGCCAACACGTTCGACTCAGACACGTGGAATACCATGCCTGGAATCTTGGCGTTCTTTCTCAATTGGGAAGTCGATGTGACTTCTTTTCTTGCCGACATAATAAACTTTTGATGTCTTCCATTAAATTTTTGCACCTTGAGACGCAAGGCGGTACCTACAGGGAAGTTGGAATCGAAATCTTCGTAATCCTCAACATTTTCTGAAAGGTTGTACACGAGAACCTCGCCTTCAACACCTGGTGCAATCGATACCATGGCATGACCATGTGCGAATCCATCAATGTAGGCTGTCACCATCAGACCAATCTCAATATCCTCGACGGGAGTAGGCTTGTAGGGAGTTTTACTCTTCAACTGTTTTTTCAAGATGGATAACTCAACAACTGTATCGTCCGAGAACGAAGTGTTAGTAGTGAACTTGTCCGCGTTCTTGTTGAAGTACCCAATCACCTGAGCTTTGATGGTTTCACCTGTTTGAAAAGTGGCAAGAGGATGTTTGTTGTCCAACGAGAAATCGAAAGTGGAGAAGCACTGACTCGCATGTACCCTTCCGAAAAAGTTATCGGCTAACCGAATCTTTAGGTGGTTGCCCTCAATGGACTCTATGACACCGGTTGTGAGCTCTCCACTAGCGTAATCAGTAGTGAGTTTCTTTGTTTTGTCAAGTGAATTCTTGAGCTTCTTAGGCTTGTATGCATTCACACTTCCTACGTCCACGAGCGAGAGCAAAAAGCGTTTGTTCTCGTTGTCGACGCGAATAACCTCACACGCAACAGATTGATCCTTGGCGAAACGTTTCAGCAAATCTTCCGTTGGATCTGCGACAGCATTTTTAGGTAAGACCAAACCCGTCAATCTGCCAGCAAAGTTGACAAAAAGACCCATGTTCGTCACCGACTTGATGTAGCCAGAAATAGTGGAGCCCACATGAATATCCTCATAATGTAAGGGGAACGATTCGTTTTTGGCGGCATTGATCAAGGACTTCTTGGCGGTGACAACAACTGTTCTTGTTTTCATATTCTTTTCAATCACCAACACTTCCATAAAGCCACCGACTTTAGATGCCTTATAGATAATTCTGTTTTCTTCGTAGTTACCGTCAGAGAGGTGACCAGTGGAGAGCACCCCATGTAAGTTGGAATCTTCTAATTCAACAACAAAAGCTTCTTTTGTTTTCTCGACAATCGAGGCTTTGACGATCGATCTGCCGGCAACGATTTCCTCAAAGTGTTGAGCTTGAGCACTGCTGAGTTCTGTTGACTGTCTTAAAGTGACGGTAATTTTGCCATTCTCGGGAGAAAACCTCAAGATTCTCACGCCCACAGCTTGACCTTCCTTCAAGTAGTCCTTCACGTTTTCAACAAAAGTCTCGGAGATTTCATTCTTGGGCAAATACGCTCTCAAGTGGCCAAAAAAGGAAACCACCGCACCTCCACCCACGAATTTTTCAACAACTGCGGTGGTCTTAAAGCCGACAGACAAATCATCGGTGCTCGATACAATTGACTCCTCATCCATATTGACTAAACTCTTTCTCAAAGTCACGTATAGTTTTTTCCCGTTCTTCTGCAAGACTCTACCCTTGACAGAGCCACCCACTTTAAACTTTCTCTCGGGATACACAAGTTTGATATCAGACATGTGATTTGGCGGCACCAAAGCTTCAAAGTTGCCGAAAAACTTCACGATCAAACCCTTGCCGTCGGCCAAGATTTTGACGACTTCAGCAGCAGAGATATACTCACCAACAGGGATATCCTCAACGGAAGCAAACTGCGAATCAATCACGTTCGGGTTGAGGGTCATCATCAAGACATTGTCAATTGCATTGTAGCCCAAGACCCTAGCACGATGCTTGGAGCCGATCGGGTAATCTGTATTAACATCGAGGTCCGGATCAACATTCGACTTGTGAACTTGTCCAATTATTCCCGCACTCGCAGAAACATAAATGTAGTCAGAATCCACGCCAACAACTGGAATCAGAGTGTCAAACACAAACCCAGACGGAAAGGCTTCGAGGGGCTCAGCATCGAACGACGCCTCTAACGAAAGAATACGTGGCATAGCAGACAATACTAACGTTTTCACACCGTCCTCAATCAAGACACCGATCACCCTTGCTCTCACTTTGGAGGCCGTTGCAAAATGCTTGAAAAGCTTCTCAGCGGTAGTTTGGCCGGTGTGCGGAAGAGAGAAGGTTCCGTCAATCATACCGTGAACACGTGCGTGGACACCATCGAACCCGGCTTCATGAATAAGTGCGTCCACCAAAGCACCGGGATGGATAGCATCAATAGACGAGATAGTAGCCGCGGGCTTTTGTTCATCTGTATTTCCGCTGTGAGCTGGTTTCAACGTAACGATTCTAGAACGCTTTTCGGCAATAGTGGTCAACATCACTTGTCCCGGAACAAGCGCCAGCATAGAGAGACCGGCTTTTTTCAACTCTTTCTTAGGTAAGAAACCGGAGAAGCCACGCACACCCAAACTAAGCACGCAGCCGTGGTCTTCCATCGACTTAACAGATGCCTGCAAGATATTACCCGGAATCAAGTCGCCCTCTTCCATGGAATCATTTGTATACTGTGGCTCGAGCGAAAGACTGATTTCTTTCTTGTTCTCTTCACTGGGCATGACCACGGCGCGAAGCCACTGGCCTATTTGGAACAAATTGGAGAGTTTTGGAAATTCAGGCTTAATCAGAAGACCAGAGCGCATTGTGGTGGTATTTTCCTCATCCTGCCCATCCTCTTCATCCGAAGATTCCATGGCTGCTTCGAATTTTTCTAGCTGTTGCGTGAGCTCGTCACTTATGGCTGTAATGGGAATGTGGCCAGTCAAGTTATCGCCAATGGCAAGCGAGATCTGGGTCTTAGAAATTGCCACAACCTGGCCAAAAACAGAAACGCCTGGAGTCATTTTTTTGAACGAAAAGTGCTCTACCGGTGTGAGATCGTCATCAGCAGACGCATCTGCATCATTTTTGGTAGATTTACCGCCAGAACTGAACTTATCGCTTTTGTGTTTTTTTCTTTGTTTTCCCAGCAAGTCTTTTCCACTACTGCCTCTTTTCTTGTCGGCAGCTGCCTGCTCAAAAAGCACATCTTCAGTGGCCTTATTAGAGATGGTCTTCATTTCCAAGGGCGTCAACACAGAGGCCCCTCCTCTAGGGAAGGCGATCTCGCTGCTGCTAAGCTTCGTTTTTCCCGATTCGGAATCCATTTTTCTATGGTTCGGGTTTAGGAAATACAGCAGGTGGTGTTATGTTGCAAAATTGGATCGATCAAGAAAAGTGATGAAAAGGAGTGGAAAAAATCCGCGACCGAGAAGAGCATCTCCATAGAATAGACTCAACGAGATGCGATGCATCGATAGGCCCTTGTGCAGGACACACCGTCGTGTATGAGTGAATGGATATATGAATTAACAGAAATGACTTGGGGTTATATTGTCAATTTTATTTGAAGAATGATTCCTTTAAAGTTCAGGGTAGGCTGCTTTGTGAATTCTTCATTAGAAGTCTTCTTCCTACATGTTTTCGAATGCTCAAAAGAGCCAATCACATTCGTGTGTTCGCACAAGCTGATACGGGGTCTTCAAATAGCGACACAACGTTAATTTTCGAGTTTCTGAAAACTCAGGTTCGATGTGTGGGAACTGAATTTACTCGATTGGTACTTCTAGCTCAAACGCTCTCGGGCGAAAATTCTGGTTGCCCATCTTTAAGTGAGTTTGATCGTCTAATTCCTCGCGCTGATGAGAGAACCTTTGACTTTTGCAGCCATTCTGATACGTCCGTTCGTCGTCAAACATCCGCATTTAAAATGCATTTAAAAGCACCAAGGAGAACAAACAATTCATTTTTACATTCATTTTTACACTCATTTCACACTCATTTTTACTTCCGCCTTTTAAACCATCTTCATAAGAATAACCCCTTACTACTGCCTTTTTTTGCTGCTCTTTTTCTGCCTCATGATTACCTGGCCTTCCACTACCTCCTTCGGCTGGTCCTTAAACTTCTCACGCGACTCAAGGAAAAACATCAAGTCCTTCACCTGGTCCGACAAATCCTCATTTTGTGCCTTTAACTGATTATTAACTTCGGTCAAATATTCCACCTTTTGCAGTAGACCTTCAGCCAAGACATTAGATTCTTTGAGCTCTTGGCTGGCCAACTTCAATGAAACCTGCTTCATATCGATTTTTTGCTGAAGTGCGGGAATCACATTTGTCGTTACTTTATCTAGTTTAAGCGTCAATTCTGCTACCTTCTCTTCGAGTTCAGAAACCCTCTTCTGGTCTCCACTATGGTCAGCAGTAGATGAGCGTCTTCGCACACTCGAGACCTGATTCTTGTCTCTGAGAAGAAGTTCGTAGTACTCTCGTTGGCTAATGAGTTGTGAGAGCAAAAGCTCTGAATACTCAATACCTTCACTCTCCTGTTTTGCATTTGCTTTGTCGTTCGATGTTTCCTTGTTGGGAAATTCCACGATTTTACCGTCAGACTCATTTGTGATAAGCCTGTGTACATAATTATCACCAGCGTAGTCCCAGACTCGAGAAGTTGAAAGCTCCATAGCAAAACAGTGGCCACTTTCTACAAAGTGCTTGAGTGAATGTTGCTCAGGTGCATACCGGCTGCACCCAAGATTACCGCATATGAGACAAACCCATAAATTATCTGTCGTGGGACAATTCATACAAGATTCTAAATCTTCTGTGACTTCCAACGAATTCAGTGACTCGCCTGCGAGACCCTGAGATATTTGCTGCTGGTGCATTCGAGAGTTTATTTGCAGCAAACGGCGTACCGATCTTCGAATACTCTGGTTGGAGATACCGTT
Source organism: Metschnikowia lunata (assembly GCA_030583235.1). NCBI lineage: Eukaryota > Fungi > Ascomycota > Pichiomycetes > Serinales > Metschnikowiaceae > Metschnikowia > Metschnikowia lunata. The sequence continues at coordinate 173,116 of JAJMHP010000008.1, read as the reverse complement.
AGTATATCTACAAACAGGGCATGTGTCGTCTCTCCACTTGGACAAACATTGACAATGAAATGTGTGTTGACACGGGATAGTAAGAAGACCCGAGATTTCACAATCGAGCTTCTCAAGACATACGGGACACGTGGGAAGCTCGATTTGGATCATACGATCGTTAGCTCGACTCCCTTCGGTCCCTATTGAGGCGGATCCAGAAGTGGTAAACGGATCCTTCATGAGAAACGGAATTAAAACATCCTGTTTACGCATCTCTTCCTGGGTAGTGGCTTCTAGCGACACGGACCGCACAAACACAACATGGCATGCTTCTGGTTCCATGGAATTGAACGGCTTGCCATCAAAGTGGTACTGGAACTCGGCTGCCTTAAGAGTATCGCTGAACTTCAAGAGCACCAAGTACCGGTTAGGTTTCTCGCTCTTAAGAATACGGACATGTGTTATGTGTTCCATGTAATGGTCGCCTACAAAGCCCAATAGATCGGTGGCGGTAAAGTACGTGGGGAGAGCAATTATAGAGAGCATCGTATCGTCATGAGCATCCACTACCGACGGCTTTGCGGTGGATGAAAAGCTTTCGTCTTCAAAGTCTCGATATAACCGAATCACCCCATTTCCCAACAGACATGCCTTAAGTGGCTCGTGCCCAGAAGAGTAATCATGGAGACCCATAATAGAATACGAGTCAAACCCAGACACGGAGATGTCAGAGACTCTGTAATCGTTGGTTTTACCCAAAGTTTTATTGTTGCTGGAAACGACGTTACCCGGATGTTGCAGCGTAATTTTAATCAGTATATGGTAGGAGTCTGTTCCTATCATGCTCCGTTATGACAGAGACAAGAAGTGGTTAATCTAAAGCGGTGCGAAGATGGTGTGGGAGAATGGGAGGGAGATGTCACTGGATGCAACGCCGCAGTGTTGGAGAAGTTGCAGCCGATGAGAAAGAAGGAAGAAAAAGATAGAATCGAGATGAAAAAATTGTGGAAAGATTTGAAATTTAGTTTTTAAATCTGGATGATTTTAAGTCGCTTTTGTTTCAATAGCTTTCTTCTTTTTTTACTTAGTGTTGATCATTTGTCAGAACGAATGGCCTTCACCAAGTGGAGAAAACGAATCTTGACGAGGCACACATACTTCCGCATGAACACCGTAATAAAAGCGGAAAGTTAATTTCTGTTAATGCATAGCATGAAAGCATGCCCTCTATTTGGTCTAAAATTTAACCCAGCCTCATCCACTGCATACCGGCCAATCTACAAGCCGTACTTTGCGGGGTCAAAGTCAGCGAGAGTCTTAATAATCTCTCCGCCATCATCTATTATATCATGTTCTTTACCGTTCAACTCACCAAGCGCACCAGGATGAGGAATCCACACCACTGTGGCATTTGCGTTTTTCCCTGAAAGAACTCCAGGGATCCCGTCCTCGAAAATTAAGCACTCTTCTATAAGTATCTTTTCGAGTCCCTCTTTTTCTCGTTGCTGGTTGAGTGACTCTAGGCAAATGTGCCAGATATCCGGGTTCGGCTTGCCTCTGCCTGGAGGAATTCTAGGATCGTCTCCGGTGACTACATGAGGTCCAAAAGCCTCGAAATGTTCGGCCAAACGCCCCGTTTTAAGCTTATAGTTAAGCATGTTCGACCCAGTTCCTAAGGCCAACGGGACACCTTTTTTTCTTAAATACTGTAAAAGAGGCAATGCCCCTTCCAACCAGTCGCTTTTTGGCCAAAGATCCTGTAAAACCTCGTATGCCTGCCGCATATATTCTTCGGGAGTCACGTCGTTCATCTGGTAAAAATCCAAGAGTTTACGTGCTGCATCGGGTCCTGGTCTGCCCTGTAAATCGAGTTTGATGTCCCATGTCAAAGGACCTTTTCCGTACCTTGCAAGCACTTGTGACAGGCCTTCGGTATAGATATCTTCAGTATTGAGCAAAGTGCCATCCAAGTCTGCCATGTTAGTATATTCAGGGCCATAATAACGTTTGAAGGTCTTCTGACCAACCACGTGAAAGACGACGAAATGACCTACATACCGAATAGGCAAGCCTTAATCCTGGGAGGTTAGTACGATTATTATAGATCATGGAGATCCACATACAATTTGCACATACTTTTTTGGTGCCATGTTTGTGGAATTATTTAGATTTATTGAAACGCGTGGGGACGTGGGTGGGGTAGAATATTACGAACAAGCCTCTGCGACCAGTTTAAAACGACGCACCGTGGGGGCACAGCGTAGGCCCGTGGGGGCGCGACACTGGTGGAGACACGAGTATGATTACAGGTTATAACTGAAATACAGCTGTTCCGACGAAACGGGGGTGTATTATTCGTATTTCTACCTGGTCCAGTCGCTTGCTATTCTTAAATTCTGTCACTTTGATCGTGTTCTATAGGGGACATCATGGTCCAACTTTATGACTAAATTTCGACTTCGCGTATGATAAATACATTCACCACTACAATTACGCAATTCCCACCTTTTAATAAACTTTAGATGTGTATATTTCTAAGCCATAATTATCTACAATGGAGCGTTCTTGAACAAGTACGAGATACTCTCCCCATTGTGAAGTCTTCTGATGGCCTCAGCCAACACACCGGAAATATCGATAGTATCTAGTTTTGGGCAGAGCTCCAACTTCTCCTCAAAAGGCACGGTGTTCGTGCAGACAATCGCCTTAAGTTTCGAGTTGTTGATGTTTTTGATGGCATTTCCAGACAATATCCCGTGTGTCACTATGGCAATCACTTCCTTGGCATTGTTTTCCAACAATACCTCGGCGGCTTTAGCTAAAGTGCCGCATGTGTCGGCCATGTCGTCCACAATGATACAAATCTTTTCCGTGACGTCTCCCACAAGCACCATTCTGGATACTTCGTTTGCTCTTGCTCTTTCCTTGTGGATCAAGGCAAAATTCAAATCTAGCCTGTCAGCCAATCCAGCGGCTCTCTTTGCACCACCAGCATCAGGAGAAATTATAATGGCATCTTTATAGCTGACTTTTTCCCTGATGTAACGCACAACACTAGGCTCGGCATATAAGTTGTCTACGGGTACATCAAAGAAGCCCTGAATCTGAGATGCGTGCAAGTCCATAGTGATGACATGGTCACATCCCGCAGTGGTCAACATATCAGCCATAAGTTTGGCGGTGATGGGTGCTCTGCTCTTGTCCTTTCTGTCTTGTCTAGCATAAGGGAAGTTGGGTAAGATGACTGTGATTCGACGAGCACTAGCAGTCTTACAGGCGTTGATCATAATCAAAAGTTCCAACACACGATCATTAACTACACCAGAGCCGATCTGGCAAATGATAAAAATGTCCTCATCTCTCACACTTTCGCCAATACTAAAGGTAACTTCACCAGTGGAGTCTCTCTTCAACTCGCTGGGAGTGAGTTTTTGCCCAAGACGCGACGCAACAAGTTCGGCGAGTCCTCTATGAACATCCGAGGCTAAAAGTTTGATTGAGTTGGAAGCCATTCTGAACGTAAAGTGTAGCTCTAACAGGCAATGCGATCTAAAGACTGCGTGAATATTCGTGGGATGGATCCAGCACAGAAGATGAGATGATGCTTCGGTTCAGTATTTCTATTGATCTATTAATGCTCCAAATATAGACAATTAAAAATTCTGGTAGCTATCAGGGTTCGGAAAATTTGGATTTTCTGAACAGTTCCAAATACGCCTCCGCCCAATCAAACGACTTGCTCGCTTCGTGGTTCCCAGTGCCACTATCTTTTTCTTTTTTTTCCCCTTCCACTTGCGCAATTCGCACTGCGGCAGGAACAGAGCGATGTGGTCATCGGAAGCAGCTACAGACACGCTAAGACTAGAACAACCCAAGGACCAGCCAGGTGATGAAAATGAAAATTAAAATTAAAAAAAAAACTGCAAGTTTAAATCAATCAAGCGGACAAATTTGGATTGAAATATTACATTTCTTTCATGGTTTTGTGGGATATGCTACATCCTAAAACACGCCTGTTAACCCCACGTTTTCGTCACGTGGTGGGCTGGGCCCGACATGTACTTAATTCATAATAATGCATTTCCTGAAAAAACAACAGATCATTATTCCTGCTATCTCATCTGGATTACGTGTTTTAGAATTGATTGAGTACACACGCGAGCTCAAATATATTTCGGCTAGAAAAGGCCCTGGAAATCGTCGTAGTTATCTTTGTCATTGGCATCATCCATTTCCTCGTCATGTTCATTTTCGTTGGCTTCTCTATTGGCCAATGCATCTGCCACCGCTTCGGTTTCACCTTCTTTTTCTTCTGTCGCTGCTTTTGTCTCGGGCTCATTAGTCTGTGCGTCGGCCAAAGCTTCAACACTTCCTTCACCTTCATCTTCCTCCTCTTCCTCATCCTCTTCATCATCATCAAGTTCCTGCTGAGGCAATGTCTCACGGTGCACCGGAAGTTGTTGCTTAGTTTGCTGCTCGCGGATTTTGGCCAACTCCCGCTTCTTCAGATCAAGCTGTGACTTGAGGTTGTTGTACGCCGATTGGAACTTCATCCGCATCATTTTATAACTGGCAGTGGCCAACAAAACTTTCTGTTTGTCCGCCGCTTTTTGAAGATCCCCGATCTCCTCCTCGAGTTTCTTTACTTTCGATTTGTCCTGCTTAGCATCATCATCTTCCTCGTCCTCCTCGTCTTCATCTTCATCTTCGTCGTCTTCATTTTCGTCGTCATCGTCGTCGTTCGGACCAGTTACAGCACCTTCATCTACTTCGCCGTCATCCTCGTTGCCGTACTCCGACTTCATAAGAACAGTGGCTGCTGTATTGTTGGAAGTGGAGTCTAAAGCATCAGCTAACTCTTGTTCAAGAGCAATGTCGAGATCCGCTTCAAGATCAAGGGCCATCTGGTCACTCTCGTTATCTTCCGCATCGTCCGGTTCACGATCAGTAACATTTGATCCGGGCTCGGGGCTACCATTGAAATTCTGAGGTGTGGACAGTGACGACACGGATTTATGAAGGGTATCTGGCCGTCTAGAGCCGTCTGGGTACCGTTGAGGTTGCAGTTTGGGGTTAACATACTCATAGTGGCTTTCCTCAGCGTCGTTGTCCCTTCGAACAATCTCGTCTACGCGCAGCTCGATGTCTGTCATGAGCCGATGATTGACTTTTTTAGGCTTAAACCGGCGATAAACATCCTCAAATGAGTTCGATAGACCGTGCTTGTAAGCCGTTCTGGACGGCCGTATCTCTTTGTTCACCGAGAGCTTATATAGCGGGTGTGTGTACGTGTACTCGTCGGGAACCTCGAAGTCCAGCTCCATATTCAAGTTTTTAGGGTTGATTGTCCGTAGAACAAGTAGAATCTGGCTGACGTCGATTGTTTTGAAGATGTTCTTCTTGTCGACAGTTTTGTAGAGTTCGGTGAGCGTGGGCATATCAATTAGCCGTGCTGAGTAAAGCGTCAGATTGACATTGACCACTGCTTTGTCTCGAGTGATCCATTTGATATTCACGTTAGAAAAGTCGCCTGTATCGGCGGCAGAATGAAGAAAATCTAGGTTTGCGTCGTTGAGAAAGCGAACCGCAATTGCTTGTTCAAGCAAAGGATCGTCCTCGATGTCAGGAGCCTCGGAGTCGTACCCTTCTCCAGGCACTCTTGTAGGCTTTATTCTTACTTTAGGTATTCTTTTAAGAATCGGCTCCATTGGCTCGTTGGAGCCAAGTGAACTCGAATTATCAGCATTTGACCCACTTTGGGCTTTCCCTAGACTGATCTTGAGCTTTTTGAGTTTATCTTTGGGCACTTTGGGTTTGGTGACTCCACCCGCATTGTGGTCTTTTAGAGCAGACGGTTGTTTGATTTTGAGTTTCGGTCGCGGTCCGGAGTCGATGTCCTCGAGCTCGTTTTTATTTTTGGAGGGTTTTGATGAGTTGACCTTGAGCTTGAGCTTTAGAGTCATTTTTTCGAAACCGATCGCCGACTGTGAAGAGAATGGTTTGACTTGAATCGCTTCAAAGATTAGGGTACTCTGCGAGCCCAGGGCCTGTGGTGAGCAGAGAGACTGGGCGGTGTGCAGGTCGCTTAATTGAGCCCCTCTCTGAAAGGCCAAAATTCTGGGGGATTTGAGGTTGGACAGAGGAAATAAGTTTATCAAAAATGGATCTCAAATGGTTTTGAATATCTTGTTGCAGAATGTTTCAGTCTGATGTCCTCTTTGACTTGTTGTAGTCCGATATCTAATATTCTTAAGTAGAGCAGGTCGCACCATCAAGACCAAGACATTTTGGAACACACTAGACTAGGCAGCAACACCACAGTCGAAAACAAAGCCACTAAATTCGTATGGCTTTTGGTAAGACAAAAAAAAAAGGAATTCGTACTCAGATATACAAAATGGGAGGAATACTCAGATATACAAAAGAATAGAATTAATGAACTTAAGTGCACAGTTCCCAAACCAACAATCGAACTTTATTTTCTCAAGACTGTGCGCGTCTTAGTCTTGATACCTTTTCTTCTTGTGTTGCTGCTGCTGCGAAATCTGCTAAGCCCTCAGTGGAAGAAGCGAGTCCGGATGACCAACCAGAACTTGCAATATCGACGGCACTCTCTAACTCAAGTGTTTTTATCAGAAAAAACAATTCAAGTTCCAATACCAAAAAAATGAAAGCACCATCATCTAATTTTCCCCTTTTCCTGTGTATGTATATGGTCCCCCAATTTGTCGATCCACCTAGTGGTTGCTGTTCTGGAAGCTTGCGGCCACGCGAACACACGCCTTATCGGCACAACCACTGTTGCGTGGCCTAACGCACTCAAGAACTTTCACCTGTACTTCTCCCTAGGGCAAGGTGGAAATAGAAAGCCCCGGTCAATTTCCCCCAAGCCACAATTTTCTGACGTCCAGATATTGATTACGGGTACTTCAAAAACTCTACATTACAGATTGCCCACCAATTTTTTCAGATCAAGAACAGACCCTTTTCTACCCTAGCACTACAATGTCTAGACCACTGTTCCGAAGTGGGCGTCGGTCCAGTTCGTTTGTTCGCAGATCCCGCCAAAACAGCGTCACTTCGCTTGACTCAAATGCCTTGGGGGAGGACAACAACTCGGAAATGTTTTCCGGCGTGGCGTCAGAAGTGATCCCGTCGTCGATTTCGTCGTTTCATTACGCCCACCATTTTGCTCAGAGACAATCTGAGGGTGATATTTCCAGCGAGGCGTCGCCGCTCCTCTCTACCAATAACCGCCTGAGCTATGGCATGGCCAACATGGACTTGGATTTGCATCTGGTGCGGCTGAATGCCACGGAAATGCTGACAGAGTCCGCGCAAGGGAACTTTCGCTTTTTCACGACTGACGAAATCGAAGCGGCTCCTGGTGGCCTGACTCTAGAGAACCCCGATGATCCAGTGGACTACAACACAAACTGGGACTACCTGGTAGACAAATTCAACGATGGCGAGGCCGTGAGTTTGGCCGACCTTTCTAGGCGTCCGTCAATACAATCCTCGCTTTCTAAGGGTTCCTTCTCCAAACACAACCTCGACCATATTGGTCTGTCTCTGGCTCTTGATTCTTCAGAACGAATGCCTCGCTCCCACCGTACTAGAGCAGAGTCCGCTCAGGAGTTTGAGGAGGATACCAGATCGCTGTATGAGGAAAGATTCCGTCGAAAGAGCTCTGTATCCAGTGGAAAGTCAAGCAACTCCGCAAGCCAGGCGTCTCATGGCCTGGGTCTTGATGAAGACGCGTTTCTTGAAAACTTCACCCCTGTGTCTCAGTACCAGCGCTACTATTTGGCTGAAGAGGATATCGTTGTGGGTATTGCTGGCTACGCAAATTGCTGGTGGAAAAGTCTTGTCTACTACGTGATTTGCGTGTGCACTTTCGGATCGGGGTATTTGGTTTTACGCTGGATCCCGCGCTACAGAATCAATTTAATGGGTACCCAATGTCCATTGGGCAAGGCCGACTGGTGCATCATTGAAAATGAGTATGGAGAATTGGCCATTGCCGATATTTCCCGGGTCCGTTTTGGCGAGCGTCTTTCAAACTTTCTCACAGTGGACATAAAACTGGAAGACAACGACACCGAGACAACCCCATTGAAGGAGAATAACCCTGTGGTTCCTTATATTCATTCATTCGAGTATCGATACATCAAGTTTTTCTACAATCCTGTTGACGACATATTCAAGACGAACTCCAACTGGTACGACTTACACTGGCTCAGCGCAAAGAATCTCCGTGAAGGGACTTCCCAAAGTCTTCAAGAGCAAAGAACAGACATCTTTGGGAAGAACAACATCAACATTCATGAAAAAACCACTCTCCAGCTTTTGGCTGACGAGGTCTTGCATCCGTTCTACATCTTCCAGGTCTTTTCAATTCTTCTCTGGCTCGCTGATGATTACTACTACTACGCATCATGCATTTTTCTCATATCCCTTGTTTCGATTGTCAACACTTTGGTCGAGACAAAGGCCACGATTTCCAGACTCAAGGAAATGAGCCACTTTGTCTGCGATATCAGAGTATGGAGAAATGGCTTTTGGACACAAACAAACTCGGACGACTTAGTCCCAGGTGATGTTTTTGAAGTTGACTCCTCCCTATCTGTGATACCCTGTGACGCATTATTGACCAATGGTGAGTGTGTTGTCAATGAGTCGATGTTAACTGGTGAGAGTGTTCCTGTCTCAAAATCTGCTGCCACAAATGAGACTGTGCAATATCTTACGGAAAACTTTGGAAGCTCTGTTTTAACAAAGTCGTTCTTGTACAATGGAACCAAGCTTCTTAAGATGAAGACTTCCAATGATGAGCCTGTTCTCGCTATGGTTGTGAAGACTGGCTTTAATACCACCAAAGGTTCCTTGGTAAGGTCAATGTTGTTCCCCAAACCAACAGGGTTCAAGTTTTATGAGGACTCCTTCAAGTACATCGGATTCATGACACTCATAGCTTGCATTGGTTTCATCTACTCGACCTACAACTTCATTCAACTAGGCCTCTCCAAGAGAATCATGATCTTAAGAGCATTAGACATCATTACTATTGTGGTTCCTCCAGCTTTGCCGGCAACATTGACCATTGGTACGTCCTTTGCTGTCAACAGACTCAAGCATAAGCAGATATTTTGCATCGCTCCAACGCGCATCAATATTGGTGGAAAATTGGATGTGGCTTGTTTCGATAAAACTGGCACTTTGACCGAGGATGGCTTGGATATCTTGGGTGTACATCCTACAAAAAACGCTGATGGTCGAAAGGAAATTGTTTTCGAAAAGCTCATTTCCACTGTTAAAGCTCTATCTTCTTCGCAGACCCTGGCCTCTAAGTCTTCACCGGGAAACACGGTTGAAAGCAGAAGTCATCTCCTTAGTTGTATGGCCTCTTGTCACTCATTAAGATTGATTGATGATGGACTTCTTGGAGATCCTCTCGACGTGAAGATGTTTGAATTTACACGCTGGAACTTCACTGAGGAGTTTGGTGGGTTATCGGTTCCTTTGGTCTATGACAGTGTTGGAAAAGAAACGTCTGGTTATAAGATCCTCAAAGAGTTTGAATTCGTGTCACAACTCCGTCGTATGTCTGTGTTTGCTGAAAGAAATGGGGACAACTTTATCTTCACTAAAGGAGCTCCGGAAGTGATGATGGACATTTGTGAACCGATGTCGATTCCATCAGACTATGAAGAATTACTTCACAAATATACTCATGGGGGTTACAGAGTTATTGCGTGCGCATCCAAAAAACTCGTGAAGAAAACGGACATCAAGAGCCTTGACAGAGGGAATGCCGAGAGCAACTTAACTTTTGCTGGATTCATCATCTTTGAGAACAAACTCAAATCTTCCACAAAGGGCACCTTGAAACAATTGCGTGATGCTCAGATCAGAAGCATCATGTGTACCGGTGATAATGTACTTACTGCTGTGAGTGTTGGACGTGAGTGTGAGTTGATCACGCCTTCCGTGACTCAAGTTTACATACCCAGATTTGCAGATGACGACGAATTCTTAGCAACTGGAGGTACAGGGCTTATTTGGGAGGATATGCATAATGCCCAAAACAAATTGGACCCCGTCACTCTTCAGCGCATGACTCATGACATCAGAGATGATGTGCACGAGTACATTCTTGCTTTAACTGGTGATATATTTCGCTACATGTTGGTTGAATTGCAAATGCCCGAGCTAAAAGAGGCGATTTTAATGAAGTGCAACATTTTCGCCAGAATGTCACCCGATGAGAAGCATGAGCTTGTGGAGCAGCTTCAAAAACTTGATTACACTGTTGGGTTCTGTGGTGATGGTGCAAATGACTGTGGTGCATTGAAGGCAGCAGATGTTGGAATCTCCTTGAGTGAGGCTGAAGCATCTGTGGCTGCTCCCTTCACACTGAGAATTTTTGAAATCTCATGTGTATTGGATGTGATAAAAGAGGGAAGGTCCTCTTTGGTCACCAGCTTTTCGTGTTTCAAGTACATGTCGTTGTACTCGGCAATTCAATTTGTGACGGTGAGCTTGTTGTACAAGAGAGGAACAAATTTGGGAGACTTTCAATTTTTGTACATTGATCTTTTCCTTATCTTACCGCTCGCCATTTTCATGTCGTGGTCTAAGCCTTTTGAGAAGTTGGTTGTGAAGCGGCCTACGGCGAATTTGGTCAGCCCCAAAGTTTTGATCCCCCTCGTGTGCCAGATCTTCATAATCGCTATGTTTCAAATTGGGGTGTGGCTCTATGTCCAACAACAGCCATGGTACATGAAACCACTTCCTTCTGATAGTGACGACCAAGTGAAATCCTCCGATAACACCGTGTTATTCCTCTTCACAAACTTGCAATACATCTTGAATGCGGTTGTACTCAGTACTGGGCCTCCATACCGAGAGCCGATGTACAAAAACAAACCGTTCTTGACAAATTTGGCGTTTGCGGTATCATTGTCTCTTCTCTTGTTCAGAATTGACCAGAATTCGTGGTGGGGGGATTTCATGCAGTTGACGAATATGTCACTGCAGGCTTATTTTGTTATTGTTGTTGCCGCGTTGGCCAACTTGACGCTACTGTACCAAGGAGAACAAAGAATGTTTGGCAAGTTGGCCCAAATATACAAGAGACTTGTTCGCCGCGACCTTCGCAGTAAAAAGAGATTCAAGAACTTGATCAATGACTCCAAGAATCATGTCTGATGTTCCTGAACTTACTAGGTATACCAGCAAGTATGGGCAGCCGGTGTCCGTATTACAAGTGCATTTTAGTTGAAGCAATATGTACCGACTCCGTTCGTTTCATGACAATGGAAGGGAAATTCTAGGCGACCCTACTCTCACACTTAAGGAAGTTAATTGTTTGAAGAAGAGGGAGTGTCCATGCTATTGTTTACACGAGACAAGCTATTCATGTTCGACTGCGATATCCGGGAAGCACAAACGTTCAATAAGAGCCCTAGACAATGTGTATGCGGCAAGGTGGGTGAAACGATCAAATTGGGAACAATGGTGCGATTCTTGGCACAATACTCCACTTGTTTCTCATTCTGACGGCTGAGGAGAAGAGGGTGGCATGCCAGATGAGAATTGTGGGGAGCTGGGAAAAGTGGTGTACGGTGCAGAAATGGATTTAGGAACTACGAGAGCATTAGTAGTATTTCTAAACATCAAAAGGTAGCTCAACATGCATGCTTTTTGGTCGTTTGCGTCATGTCACTGGTCAGTTCCACCCAGCTACCTTTCAACCCTTGTCTGTTTAAAGAATCCATTGTTGCTTGAAATAGAGCTTCACCACTCACAAAGTAGTGGTGGCGCAACGGAATTACGATAGGTATTATTGGCGGAGTACACCAAACGCAATTCTGTATAAGCCGGAGTTTCACGGAGTTTGGTGGCTTTTGCGGGTTTGGTTGGCAGGCCTCATGCGGCCACCCAACATGAAACTGGAGCGAGGGATTATCTAATTTGTGGGGTCGCGTGAATGAATCTCGTACACTTACAGAGATGTCCTGCCAACAAATACGGCGCTGTTGCGGGGACGCTCGCGAGAAACTAGTGGTGAGATACTTGAAGCCCGTGGCTCTTCGGAAAAGAAAAAAAAAAGAGGTGTGGCTTAATTGTGTGTCGAGTTCTTTTATGTTTTGCTTGTAGCTTTTTTTAATTTTTAATTTCGTCTTTGGTCGAATGCCAGACTTCACCGAAATGACCTGGTATGGCTGCGAACAAGGAATTAGCCAAGAAAGCCGACTCGGACGAAAAGAGCCCGGAAGTTAAGTGAGCCGGTTTTTTCTGGGCGCGTCGATTGCCGGCATCGAGTCCCAATGCTCCGTCCGCCTTTCCCGCAACCTTAAAGCTCGCTTAGTCTCGCGCTTGAAACGGCACTCACGACTGCACGGCCTGCACCACTTGCTCGGACATAATAGAAGTCATCGCCCGAGTTCCCCACATGAATTTCACGTTTAAAAAGAGCCATCTGGCTGCGTTGAGTGAGCAGATACCCCAAAGAGGACTTGAGATAAAAACCAGGGGTTATATTCGCACGACGCCAGGTTCAAGCGGGTTTTTTTTTTTTTATCAATTTTCCATCAACGAGATAGTTATTCCCCCTTTAGGACAATCAATTCCGAGCATCAATTTACCCTTTGCTTTCGGATATAATCAATTCTACTACAAGCACACCACCCTGAGACATGTCGTCGATTTCTGGAGAGTCCAATAAAGACGTTCACTCGGATAACGGCGTTCAAAAAATCCACACCTCGGGAGACGCCGACCAATACGTGACAATTGGTAAACACACATATCATAAGTATGAGTTGATGCAAGCTTTTGGTGGTACCTTGAACCCGGGTGTCTCTCCATACCCTACGCGTGAGATTGGTAATCCATCTCCCCTTGGCTTGTGTGGCTTTGCCTTGACCACGTTTGTCTTGTCTATGTTCAATGCCCGGGCCATGGGTATTACTACGCCTAATGTGGTTGTTGGCTTGGCTTGCTTCTATGGAGGCTTTGCTCAATTCTGTGCGGGAATCTGGGAAGGCATCATTGGTAACACGTTTGCTATGTGCGCCTTAACATCCTACGGCGCATTCTGGCTCTCTTTTGCCGCCATTAATCTTCCAGCTTTTGGAATTGCTGCAGCATATGAGGGGCATGAAGGCCAGCTAGCTAGTGCCGTTGGTTTCTTTTTAGTCGGCTGGGCCATCTTCACATTCATGTTGACGTTGTGCACGCTCAAGTCTACCGTGGCCTTCTGCTCGTTATTTGCATTCTTAACTATCACGTTTATTCTTCTTGCAGCCGGAGAGTTTTCTGCTGTTGTTGGTGTGACCCGGGCTGGGGGTGTCACTGGTGTTATCACTGCCTTCATAGCCTTTTACAATGCCTTTGCTGGTACTGCTACCCTGAAGAACTCTTACATTACTGCACATGCTATCAAGTTGCCATGGGTTAAGTAGATGATGCAGAAAGAGTGAAGGAGCTGAGGTAGCGTTTCGAGACGTACCACCTGACATGACGATGTGATATTGCAATCTTTTTTTCCACTAATTTAAACTGACGTTACGATAAACGAGGTATATTTAATGCAATGATTTATTAAAAGAAGGAAGTGATCCTGTAGGTTTAAGGAGTCGGTTGTTTACATGTCGCAAGAAAGAATCGCAATTAAGAAAAGTTCAGCTTTTCTCTGCATCGTGCTTATCTTCTATACCAGGCATTGAGAGAGAACCAGATGCTTATGGTTTTGCCGGCGATCTTTTCTTCCCGGTCGCCAAACTTTTGCGTTTTTTTTTTTTTTTTTTTTTTTTTTTTTTTTTTTTTTTTTTTTTTTTTTTTTTTTTTTGCTCTATTTTTCACTAGATTTGATCTCAAGATTAAAGGTATGGAAAATTTGATAAAACATTTCAAAGAAAGTAAACCCTTGAAAAAAAAAAGGGGTTTCCTTCAAATTGAGGTAGTGTTTGAATTTTTGAAAATATCTCGCACTTATTGCAACTCGGCAAAAAATAAAGGTAGGGCTTGAATGTTTTAAGGTTAGTTTAGAAATTTTTTTGGATTTTCCGGCTCCGGCTTTCCCCAAAGATAATGGTCCACGAAGTTTCAAGCCCAGGTCAATTAAATAATGTATAAATGTATGGTTGAATCGGTGAGGAAAAAAATAGAGGTGTTAAGAAATACCGAAGACTTTCTTGCAAAAGTTGTTATAAAAAAAGGATTCTTATGGAATATTAAAATAAAGATATTTTGTTTCTTAAAAGATATCCAAACGCTACGTTATCTGTTACGTTGACCATCAGCCAAACATGTGTCCGACCTGCAACGCTCGCAATGCTGAGCAATTCAGCGAAAAACACCTCCCACCCAAAAAACACAAACAATAATTTAGCAGTCAGTGGGACTTGGCTTTGTTCTTCCAGATCTCCAAAATTACAACAGGGAAAATTTGAAGAGCTGCGTTGTTTAGCATTTCCAGTCATACAGTCGGGAGCTGTTGGAGGGTTTTGTTTGTGTAGATTTTTTTAGTTTTGGTGGAAGTAGACTGGGAAAGCTCAGACTACGAGCGTCTCCTCTATAATCAGGTGTATCATTCAAAAAGAATTTCCATGTCAGACTAATTTGGCTGGTGATTGCGCGTTGTTGCACATCATTGTAACCGTTAACGAAGGCATGTAATTACGCGAGGCCTCCTTTTGCCATGCTCCAGCATATACAGCAAAGTGGTCCCAAGAAACACCAAATACACTGGATGTCCAGAGAATAGAAATTTTCCGAGCCTACACTGGTCATAAAATGACCGGGACAACGTAACAGAGATTTAGCTATATATTTCTATAATCACAAAATTTATTCTCGGGATAAATCTATCAACTCATTTGAAAGAACTTAACAAAGTGCTCGATATTCGTCAAATTTTCTTCCAATCCTTCGACCCATCTAATTAAAAAGGCACCACGTGCGAATTTTCGACACCAATACACCTGCACAGAGCGACGCTCAAGGCTATCTTCACCAAGCCTGATCAAGATAGCCTAGTTTTCATCAGACGCTTTCGTTTGGACTAAGCTGGCTCTCGTATTGTTCAACGAACGAAATTTTTCTAAATGTCTTCAAATAAGAGAATTGCTTTGCCCGCGAGGGTTGAGCCAAAGGTCTTCTTTGCTAATGAAAGAACCTTCTTGTCATGGCTCAATTTCACCGTGATCTTGGGCTCTTTGGGTGTCGGTCTCTTGAACTTTGGAGATAAGATTGGCAGAATCAGTGCGGGACTCTTCACATTCATCGCCATGTTGACCATGGTTTATGCTTTGATGACGTATCACTGGAGAGCAAAGGCAATCAGATTGAGAGGCCTGGGACCATATGATGACCGTTTCGGGCCAACGATGTTATGTGTTTTCCTCCTAGTTGCCGTTGTTGTCAACTTTGTGTTGCGCATAAGAGGATAGAAAATGCACTGGAGAAGTTGCTTACGGGAATATTGTTCGAAAAGGTCACTCGGTGCAAATATTATTGGTGCTAACATTTCATGTATAATAAATTGAAAGAGAAAATAAGAAACGAATGAGTTGAAAAAATGTGTGATGTTTCGAGATTCAGAGTGGAAATGGCCCAGAAAGATATGGCTTTCTCTTACTTCGCGTGTCTGGATGATAACTGAGACTTTCGCTAGCTATAGTATGTCCGTTTGAGATAGCGATATCTCTTGAGAAAATAGAGTGCTTCCAATTCTGAAGTTAGTATAAGGGTAACACAAAGGGTCCAAAAAAAAATGCAAAGGCTGCAGCCCCACCACTGTTTGAAGTATCGAAAAATTCTACTAACCCTTGATAATATACTCTCCCTTTTTGAGAGCTTTTTCCATGTCCTGAGGGTGGCTTACACCAGTACTTCTGAATGCCAGTTTAGTCTGTTTCACAAACTTGCTGTATCCTCCAGATTCTGCTGGATATTCCTTTCCCATGTAAACAAGCTGTTTAAATAGCTGACGGACACGAGGGTCCATATCTAGCAAATGAATACAAATGAAGGAAGTAATTGGATAGAGGTCGACCATAAGACAAGTGCGAAAGCTGGGGCAACAAGTGCGGCACCAGCTAGTTCGGCCCGCGACCTCTATGACATGGGGGATAGCGTTAAAAATATTATGTACTGTTTCCATAAATTAAGGTTTGCGCCGTCTGATGGTATAAAGAAAAGTTCAAGAAGCATACGAAGGGGAATTTTGTATCATATGTAACTATGTGTATGGATTTACTTTGTGGTGCTTGCCACCTGGGGTCTCCCAGTGGAGCTAAATCCTGGCCTTACAGTGAGGCCAGGCCGGGGCCCTACTCCTAGGCCGGGTCGCGAAAAAGATACCTGCGCGCTCGTGGAGGCCCAACAAAGTCTAGCAATATATTACAACCTACAATCAGCTTTGGAAGTCCACCAAAATTAATCCAGAAATGTCACTGGCTTCTTCAGAAACAGCGGTGAATTCTTCACCACCGCGTGTCGTATACATGTTTCTTGCGAAGTTTGACCCGAAGGAAGGGTACAAGATGGTGTGGTGTAGTCCTCACACGGACTTTGATTTGCTGGGGCTAGAATATAGGGCACTTCCTTCCGGAGTACATGAGTACGAGGCCACCACTATATACTTGACCCATGAATCCAACGGAAAACTATACTATGGCTCGGCACGATTCAGGCAGGTGAATCTGAATGTCGAGGGTGGATCCGATCGCCTGCTAGTTAAGATGTATTCTTTGGGCGTACTTGTAGAGCCATTGAAGGGCAAATACTGGAAGCCACATGAATTTTCCACCATTGGCTGGGAGTACGTACCTATGCTTGATCTGGCTTTGCAAAAGTTTTTCGCCACCGATGATTTGGACCTGATAATGCTGCTATTTAAGACTCTCTCCGGTAGTGAGTTGCTTTCTGATGCACCAAGACCTAGCTCTGCCTCGACCTCGACAACTGAACATCCGCTTAGTAGGCTTCCGCTTTCTTTGTCTACAGTGGGGCCACTTATTTTTCCAATTTTCAAAGCGGCGTTGCTCAGAAAATCCATCTTAATCTTCAACCATTCTTCCCAGGCTTCATCTGATTTGGTACTGGAGCCATGTACCAGGAGTCCCGCCGCATGTGGGGTTTTGGCGTACATTATCTCGCTCATCAGCGTTATTCCCAAAGCTGTGAAAGCAGAATCCTTCAACGATACTTTATCTTACTCACAGCCACTATATTCTATAGGCCTTCAGGACATGAACACAAAGCTTCTCTCTCACTATTCGGGATTTATTGCCAGCACAAGCGACGAAATTTTGAAGTACCAGAAACAGGCATATGATGTGGCCGTGGTAATGCCCTCGTCAGAACTCGATACATGCAAAGTGCTAGCTAGTGGCAACATTAACGAGCCGATCAAGGCCACATACAAGGATTACGGGAAGTTCTTAAAGGTTTACAAAAACCTTCCGCAAAATAGTCAAAGTAGGCGATTTTCTAACAACGACGATCAATCGTCGATCCGTACCTCGAGCTCGATTTTCAGCGTGCTCCGATTTGGTTATTTTGGTGATGCGAAGGGCGAAAAGCTACAGCGAGAGCCGGCATGGTGGTTTTCTCAAGCTACTTCTCCCATGTCTTGGAGAGAATATATTTGGCTGGCGTTTGCTTGGTTTGCGAGTGCAGGCACCACCGAACGAGAAGCAAAGAAGTCCTTCCTAGACTCGGAGGCATCTTCAGATGAGGCCAGCAATAACATCAGCAACTTGCTTCAGCTCACTGCGATTGTGGGCCATTTCCACAGCCTTACAAAAAAGTGGTTCTACTTGATGGATGATATCATTTCGGAAGTTACAGACCACGATCTGGGAGAAAAAATCTCCTTGCAACTCACGCCCCAGGATATCGTCGATATGGAACTTGATCCGTACTCCTCGCAGGACTTGGAGTTCGTGCGGGAATTTGTATTGACATACTGGGGCTCAGCAGTTGAAGAGGTTGAAATTGGCTTCGGAATTCATAATCTATTCTGTTAATCTAGGGGTTTAGTTGGGGTTTGCCCGGTTTGTTGAACTCGCTAGAACCCACAATTAGGTATTATTATTCACCAACTCAAGTGGAAGTATTAGCCGGGTAATGAAAAGGATACAGAAATCGAGGAAGCTTGATCAACTGGACATCAAACCACGATCTTTCAGAGAATGGGCATTTCAAGAAAAATAAAAAGACAACAAAAAAAATAACAAAAAAAAAGACAGGCAAAAAAGTCGCCAAATTTCAAATGCCTCAGCCCTCAGAAATTATTTGGCGGACAAAATGGCACCTTCTCTGCACTGAGACCAATGGGATGCTGAATTAAAATTTCCAGGGGCCAGTGAAATTTCGCCACGGTTGTGGGCCATTTTCGTGCCACGTCGTCATTGCTGCAAATCAAAGCGACAGGCTCCAGTGTTATCTCCTACATGCACTGTAAAGAAACTGTAACGGGCTCAGCCCTAGTCTCCGCAGGGCGTGGCGTGGTGTCGGGCATACAAACCGAATTCGGCGGCCGTACAAGGGAAGGTAGAAGAAGGCAGAAACACACACAGTGCAACGAAGAACGGAAGTGATCAGGAGACACTTTAGTATGAACCACCCCGCAAACTGTAATAAAAATTAATTATCTCAGTAGGAAACTCCTAGCGTTCTTTTCCCATCAAACAAAATTAATATACACGAAAAAGGTTGCTCAATTACTCTGCCCTATTTTGGCTTTCTTTTTTCTTTTTTTTTTTTTTTTTTTTTTTTTTTTTTTTTTTTTTTTTTTTTTTTTTTTTTTTTTTTTTTTTTTTTTTTTTTTTTTTTTTCGCTTTCGTCTTCTGTTGCAGAGCACACTGGCGTGAGCGTCCTGCACACAGTGGTGGTGGGTATTCGTGGGCCTGTTTGACTTTTCGGTTTCGAGGCACGGTGAAGATTTAGCCAGGTTTGCACCGAAGCTTATCATCTCGTGGCCGAAAAGGATTGAGCTTCTTACAAAGACCTTTGCATTCTCTTTACCAGGGAGAAATAAGGAAACCAAAAAAGAAGAGGTCATTTCTCGCTTGGAGATTACTTTTTGAGTATCGCTTCTCAAAATACCTCTCTTTTTGAGATTGGCGTACTTGTTCCACTGCTGTTGGCCGCAGCTCGTACTCTGAATAAAAAGAGTGTACTTAATACTTCTTCACAAAACCAGGATCAACTTGGTTTCAAACGGGGTTTAACGGAGTGATCGGGGCAGACTTCTAATTTTTTTTTTTTTTTGTTTTTGCTGCCCACTCGTTTGCCATATCAGCGCTGCAGAAGATTTGTACATTTGTTTTGAGACGGCCGAGCCAAAACATACCAGAAATTCACACATAAAAAAAATCCCCACCATCAAAAGCATAAAACCAGCGCACGCCAACGGAATTTGATTCTTTTCTTTCACTCCAATAATTAAGAATGAAAAGTCAAAACACACGCGGCGGCAAGCAAAGCAGCTTTTCGGGCAACTTCCCCGGCTCTCATCAGAATGCTACTCTGGGATATAATGGCCAGCGGAAAAACATTGCCAAATCCGGAGGGCAAAACAATAGCCTGTTTTCGAACGGAGCTATGGCCTCGGAATCGCAAAACAAGTTGATTTCCTTGCTTGCCAACGCCACAGGCAAAACTGTCGTGTCAACTGTCAGTTCCGGGGCGAAATATAAGGGTGTTTTACTGTCACTTAACATCGGCTCTTCTGGCGAGGATGCACTTTCGGTGGTGTTGTTGAAGCCCGTTTTGATATCCAAACTGTTGATCAACGAGAAAAGCAACGTTGACCACAAGTTGCCGGGGAAAATGGTGATTGAATCGAAAGATTTGATCGACATTGAGATCATACACTCTTTCCCATCAGAAGCGCCTGAGATCAAGGAGAAAACCCCCGAGCTGATTGCCAACACCCAAACAGAAACCACCACAGAAACCACCATTCCTTCGGAGCCCAGGGAAGAAGCTGTTCTGACATTCAAAACCGATCGTGACATATCCGCGAGCTTCAACTTCAAGGAACGCGAGCTCCAAAGATGGATTCCTGATGAAGATACTCCTGTCTTAACTTTAGAAGGCGATAGTGGTGGGAATTGGGATCAGTTCAAGGTCAACGAGGAGAGATTTGGCGTCCAATCATCGTATGATGAACATTTGTACACCACCAAGATCAATACGCAAGCGAAGGACTACAAGGATCGGTTGCTTCGCGCTGAGAAGTTGGCCAAGGAAATTGAAGGGCTGACCACGTCCGATCTGCATGTTTTGGAGGAAAGAGGAATTGCTGTGGATGATAGTGGCTTGGACGAAGAGGATAAATACTCGGGAGTTATCCAAGATACCACAACAGTGGATACTCGCGGAAACGAGTTGATGGCTGCGCTTCGCAAAGCTAAAATTTCCAACAAGATCGCCCCTGCTCCAGCAGGCGAGGGAAAATACACTACTCCCAGACAGCGAGCGGCGCAGTACCATGACGATCCAGCAATTGTGTCGAGCTCTGCCACGAAAAAAGATGCTTTGGGCAAGAGTAATTCCAATGTGGCTGTAAAACAAGGCCCCGCTTCTATTCCACAAAAGCCTCAGGTGCCTGAACATGTGGGAGAAGCGTTTAGGTTGAATGCACAGAGCGAGTTCAATGCGCTACGCGAGTTTTCTGCAAACTTCAAGATCCCCCACAAGATCCCTAACGACCTCTTGCCGATTTTGGCCAAGGACAAACTCAAGCAGGACGAGATCTTGCGCAAACAAGAGAATCTTAAGAACGGAGTGAAGACCGATCCGGTATCGTCTACAGCTGCTCCTGCTCCTGTTTCGGTATCGTCTGCACTACCCAAAGATGCCTCTTCAGTGGCTGACGCGAAAGCAAACCAAAAGCATGTTGCTGTGGGTACGTCTGTGGCCAAAAAGGAGCCTTCCAAATTTAAATTGAACCCTAAAGCAGCTGCCTTCACGCCGTCAAAACCACTCGCGATGTCGCCAGTGCCCGCAAAAGCTGGCTTCAACAAGTCTCCTAACACCTCATCGCCAAGATTGCACAACCAGAGGCCATTCAGTAACTCTCTGTCTGGTTCAAGTACTCGAAGACATCATCAAATATCGGCTGCTGATTTTTTCGGAGGTGCGGACAAAGTACCCACCGCCGAAACCCAGAAGCAAAAGGTCAAGTTGTTCAAGGAGTCGTTCAATTTGTTTGTCACTGCCGTGAGAAACCACGTGGACAAGTCTAAGCCTCTCGTACTTGAAAAAGCCTACAAGACGCCGCCTACTTGGGATTCGACTGTGGATGAAAGTTACGACCAATTCGTCGAGAAAATAAGCTCCAGCAAGAACCATATGAAGTCCCCAGTTCCCGGTGGTCAGTTCATGGGCAGCCCAATAATGACGGGGCCAAACGGTATTCCTCCGATGATGGCTGGTGGATACATGGGAACAGGAGGAAACGCCGGCAAATTTTCCATGTCTACACATCTTCAGCAACCAATGGCAGGGCAGTTTCAACAACCCTTCCATCCTTCCATGATGTACCCGCAATTTCAAGGCGGTGTTCCTCCAGGGCAGCCACAAATGATGTATGCCCCTCCTGGAGTGGACCCACTGCTCCTTCCTCCTGGTGGTTTTATTGTTCCTGGTTACATGGGCAGTCCTACTCCCATGAGTGGGGGTGCTACATTCCAGGGCATGAACCCTCAGACCCATCAAGCTGGTCAGAATTCGGGCCACCATTATGGGGGAAGAAGATACAATCAAGGAAAGCGAGCTAGTAATGCAGAAGAGGTGAAGAAGTGAAGGGTGTATACTCTTCTAGGCGGATTAGTGGGGAGGATTGATGGAGAATGAGGCTTGGACTCTGGAGATTGGATCACCGAAGGCGTCTTCGGGTGCACTTCGATAAAAGCTTTCGCGAAAATCTGAGAATAGACCTGTGGACGGAATACATATTGGTATATTCCTGGTCCATTGCACTAAAGAATGGCTGCGAAGGGCCGAAGGTGGTGCGCGTTCACCCAAGTTACTTGTGTGGGAGTAAGATCATAGACGTGTTGGCAATATAGGTGTAGCATGAATGAGAATAAAGAAAGAAAAAAAAAAAGAAGAACTTAAAAGGGGAAAGAAAAAATAAAAAGAAGAAAAACGGAAACAATGTTTTGCCGTATTCTGAACAGACATTGATTTGAGCAGTTATACTTGCGTGTGACCAGGCCCTCGGGCAAACGGCAAGTTGCCTGTCACGTGACCCAAGATCAACATAGACACACTCGCTCGGGTTAACTTCACCCTTTTGTGGCTAACTAATTTTACTTCGATTTTGCTTAAAAGTTCTTTCATAACGTGGCGTTGATTTCATCTCATTGAATAACTCACTCTTATTCTAAATATCAATCATCTACCCGAAGCAAGAGTTGATCACCACTGTATTTGGCCGTTATGAACGAGGCAGCACTTTCAAGAATATCAAGTTTGATTAAAGTCGAGGATGACCTCCAAAAGATCGACCTGCTTCGACAGCAGTTTATCAAGGAGAAAACCTCAATCGACTTAAAGCTTCAGAAGACTACGCAAGAGCAAATCGAGTCTGTTATATCCAATCTCGATAAGCTCAAAACGTCTGCCAATAGACTTGGTAACGTAAAGGCTAGCGTCGACAAAATTAACACCATCCACGAGGAAACCGTCGCCAGTGCCAGAGAATATGATACCTTGAAAAGTCTGACTAGTGTATTCCAAACAATGATGCAGGTACAAAACCTATACACTGATATTGCCAACTTTAAACAGTATGTGGAACACATTCGTAACATGATCCAGGCTGAGTATACAGCAGTGAGCGCAAGTATCGAGTACCCCCTTCTGTCCATCTTTAGGGTGCACTACAATGTGACGCAAGCTCGTAACTTTCTGGAGTATCTTGATGCGGAATCGCAAAATCTCTCTGACGACACTCAGTCCATTGTGCGTAAAATCGTGGGCCAAACACCAGATATGATAAGGGAATTTGACGCCTTACTTAAGGAAATTGTTATCAGTGTAACTGAGGCAGTGAAAGAGGGGAACACCGAGATGGTGAAGAAAATCGTGCGTATAATGGAGTACGAGGCCACAGAGGATCAGAAACTAGTGCTCAAGAAGAAGTTGGGGCTCATTGATGCCGAGTCTATGAAGACAACCGACTATTCGACGTACCGCTCCAAACCTCGGCATTACAGGAAATTCTTCTATGACAAACTCGAAGAAAGTTTGGTGGATACTTTCAATAAGTGTGTTGACCATTTCCAGCAGGACCACATGTTGGTGTACGACAATCTAGACTGGCTTGAGGATGAATTGATCTTTGTCGAGCGCACGTTAGATCAGCTTTTTCCGGAGCATTGGAAGATTTCCGACTTTATCTTCAACGCATACTACAACATCCTACATAAGTTTACCATGGACATCATCAATTCTAGTCCGCCAGCCGAGGACTTGATGCGCATTCTCATGTACGACAGTCACTACAATTCATTCATTGTCTCGTTGTTTGGGGTGGAGAAAGCAAAGAAGATCTCCATCAAGTCTATTTTAGGAGACGAGCTCAAGGAAACTGTTTTGGATGATTACCTGAAGGTGATTGTTTCAAAGATGACTGAATGGAATGAGGTTCTAATAGAGCAAGAGGCAAAGGTGTTCACCCAGCGTGATGAGCCGCCAGATAACTACATGTTTCGCCAAACCATTGAGGATATTGACGAGTTCGACCATGCGATATTCACTGATATCACGGCCGATGTCTACGTTCTTCCGGATTTTAAAACAACATTGAGTATGCTTAAAGAACAAGCGGATGTTGCGGCCGACTCGGGATATGGCAAAGTGCTTGTCAGTGTCATTGAAAACTGGTCGGTGTGCTACATTAAGCGTGTGGAGGCGTATATGAAACTCATCGAGGCGGAGATTCTGAAATACATGTCGGTGTACAATAACGACCATTTCTTGATGAAGGGTTCGCGTACTAGGCGTCTTTTGCGGATCCAACCCTCAGCAGCCCAGCCTAATTTTGATGTTGACAACATGACCCCAGAACAGCTTGCTGAGATTTCCAAACCTGGGCTTGTGGAGTATCTAACGGCACTTGGCAACACTTACGAGATCAATCATGAGACTTTGGAGGAAAGATTTCTTCCCAAGTATCTTTCGAAAGTCCATGCAAACTATCAGACACGTATCAAGGATGCGTTTGAAAACACAGATTTCCCTAGCAGCGAGTTAAACGGAATGGTTATTCGCGCGTTGGTTGACATAATGATTAATGACTTGACACCCGCGTTGTCAACCGTTTTTACTAGCAAATGGTACGAAAGTGATAGGGCAGCAAATTCAGGTGAGCTCAACATGGCACAAAAGATCGTCAAGACTCTCGAGGAGTATATGCTGGAGTTGAAGGAATATGCAACATACGAGATGTATAACATCACGTGTTCGATTGTATTGGATTCGTTGATGACGGCTTATCTCCGGATTGGATACCAAAACATCTTGCAGGGTGACGGAAGGAAAATCGATCCATCGGCAGTCAAAAAACATAAGTCTTTTGCAGAAGGCGTCAACCGTGACATTGGTGTCATTTACGAAGGCCTTGACCACCTTTTTTCGCGGAAAGACGTCATATACTTGGTAAAGAGTTTGAGCTCTTTGGAGTTTTTGATTGCCATCGCCACATGTGAAGACATCAACGTGGACGTGCCGGAAATTTGGGAACATGAAATTCTTGAGACTTACTATGACTGTTCGGTTGAGTTTGTGCGTGGTGTTCTCTTGTGCCGCAAGGACGTTGATTCCAAAAGCGTTGGCCCACTCATCGATCGTCTTCTGGAAATCAAGGACCGATACCATCAAAATGTGCCACCTCCCGACACTGAGGTCATCACTCTTAACAACTTTGCCTACACATGATACTCAAACAGCTAATATAAAGGTACAGTCCACATCAGATCAAACAACAGTGATGGGGCGGCTCATGAATTGCAAGCATGCTTGTCTATTCGATAATCCAAAGGGTAATGAGTTTGTAGTCAAAAGCCCGAGCTCGTCAATATCTACATTCTTCTCAAAAACTAATGCATTATGGATTACGGCACGTTTCAAACGCTCGTGCTCCAAAAATTTTCGGTTAAAGACAGCTTTCCAGGACCAGCCTCAAGCCTCCTCGTCTTCCGATGAGCCGTAGTCGCCAAAGATAGAGGGCTTCATTTCAGACATACTTTCGGACTTAGTTTCAGAATTCATCTCGTGCCTAATTTCGGTATGGCTCGTTGTCGATTTTAAGCTCGGCAGCTTCATATTTGAGCATGATACACCTTCTGAAGAGCAAGCCATGTGTCTCTCTGCTTGATTCAGTTGATTTATTGACTTGCTCTTTTTCACTGTTATCATCTTTGGTACGATGACAACTGGAGCAGGTTCCTTCTTCTCCTCCAAGGCCTGTCTTTTTTGGGCGCCTAGGTCTTGTTCTAGACTCCGCTTAAGGTCCAGCCTTAGCATACTTTGAGCCTGGTCCACAAGCAGGTCTTCGCCACCAGACTGCTGGATCCGGGCGGATTTGGCTTGCAAATACATTAAGTGGTCATGTACTTCTTGTTCTCGTTTTTGCTCAATTAACTTATCTTCAAGATTAGACATAGCATCCTTGGAAGAGTCCGTTGCCTGTTTCTGCCAGAACGGGTTGTTTCTACGCCGCTGTTGTTGCTCTTGAAACTGCTGGTTCTCCTTCTCCTCACGCTCTAGTCTTTCAAATATCTCATCTTCGGTCTCGAGTGGTTTTGTGGGTTCTGATGACGATAAGGACTCATAATTTCGAGCACACCCAGACACAGGAAGAAACCCAGCGGACTTGGGATCAGTTTGAAACAGCAAGGAGTTGTTACAGCGTGGGCACTTGATGTGAAATTTGATGATCTTGATACCCATATATTTTTCACTAGTGATTTCCTTGCGGGCGTTGAATTTGCGTTTGGCTGAAATGTACTCCAGGCACTGTAAGCACTTCATTGAGAAGGGAACCATTAACCGAACCTTCTCTGCATTTGGATTGGTGTTTTTCTTCTTTTTGGGCACCTTTGACGGATCATAGTCAGGGGGATAATATTTATTGATGGCTTTTCTCTCGGACATGGGTGATTTGTGGTTGTTACAGAGAAGGGTGTATCTGATACGATGAAGATGGAGATGACGTCCCCATACAGGAGGAATGTCCCGATTAAGCACAGTTAGTAGAACATCAGAGAAAAAGTTGGGAAAACTGAAAAGTATCGTTACAAGAGACTGGGGCTATATTTTAATTTGCTTTGTGTTAAGAGTGAAATTTAAAGTTAGCGCCATTGGTGGACACTTTCTATTATTCCTTCACCAGCAGTGTTCGGTTAAATAATAGGCCACTGTCGCATGATGCGCAGCCGGCCCCGTGGAAAATGACGTAGCATGCCCTCAAAATTGATTGTTAGTGTAGAAGAAAGAAACAAATCGATATAAAGCTTTTGCTGTTGTTTATGTATAGGTTTATAGAAGAAATTTCCCCCGTGCGGCATATCAATTGCAGAACACTGAGATGTAAAAGATATTCTCGATTTTCCATTCAATTTCGTGTTGTACTTGCATCGTCTCTGGTGCTGTGCTCCAGAAATATATGAGCGATGTCGGATGAGTCTAGGACGAGCTCCAATGGTGGTGACTCTCACAATCGAAGAGGGTATTGGTGCTAAGCTCAAGAAAGAAGCCAGGAAATGCTTTTCAGAAATAACCCTAATTCCACCCAAAAAAAAGAAAAAAAAAAATTCTAAGCAAAAAGCACATTCTGAAGTTACATTTTCGCCAATTAGGGTCTACGAAAACGCTTGAGCGACACTCACTGACTCTGCTGGTTGCACAGTGTTCGTAACAAGTGCGCAGCCACTTTCGCATTCGCTTTCAACCTGTAAGATCCTCCAAGGTTGTTAAAAACATTGATTTGAGGCACTGGCATATCCTAATTTCATTTCATGGGCAAGCAATCGCAACATTTTTATCTATCGACAGCAAGATAAGCGTATTGTTTGCTGTTCACATGAAGTCATGGCAATAGCAACACAAAACGGAACCATTGTTGGGTTGAATGAAAATTCTTCTCTACTCGACTCTACTCTACTTGAGGCTGAGTCTGGTGCATTCCGTACTTCATGTTCCATAGTGCCCATGGTCAGAGCTCAATTTAGAAAATTTCAGCTAACGGCATGCTCAACCAAATACGGAACACATCCATAATTACAAAATATACAACGAATACAGTGATAATTTTGTGTGGTACTTCCCAATCACTCCACATCACACAAACCACCGGGCCTGTCTCTTGCATGTCACCCGTCTTTTTCGGCATATGCTTTAACATTAGCTTCGCTACCCGATTTTACTAATGGGAACGTTGAAGCACGCGCGTGCGAGAGCCCGTTTCTTGGGCAACATTGGCCACTAAAACAAACAAAGTTTCCCGATATTTCCCAAGACAGCAACAAGTGCGAGAAAATCCCGCAAGCCTGCGTATGTGGCCATGCGCGAAGCGCAGCTTGAGGGAATTTCCTCCTCTTGCTCGCCTCCCTCGAAGTAGGATGCACGGGTGTGCTTCAGGGCACTTGCCCCATGTTCATTGGTTTCCACTTTTAGCGCATGGCAGCTCTCTGGCCTCAATTGCTATTCGTTCCCCCACAACCCCAAGTGGCAAGAGCCCTCCCGTAGCAAAATTGCTTTTCCGGCCTCCATTTCCAAGTAAACCTTTACTCTTTCCCTTTTGGACCTTAGGCCAGGGGTTTTACAGTCAACTGCCTGCTTTGCGAAGAAATCTTTTTTTCTGCTATCAACATAAAGTCTGATATTTTAAATGTTGGTGAGGTGGGGTGAGATTGTCTCTAGAACAGGGCATTCAGTTTTCTCAGCGGCTGCTTCGCCTTTCCAAGGACGACAGTTTTTTTTTTATTTTTTTTTTTTTTGAAGCTCAGTCACACTTCCACTTCCAGTGAATGAGTGCAAGTGCAAGTGCGAATTAAACAACGAAAATCATCAGCGGCAGCAAAAATAGAAAAAAAAAAAAAAAAAAAAAAAAAGAAAAGGGAAACACGAAGCAGGACAATGGCGAACTGTCTAGGAAATAAATATCCAGGTTCCCCTCCGTTTCTTAACACACATTTTTCTAAGAGGGAAATACTTATACCGTCTATCTTGATACACAGTACTCAGGCGACTGTTTCTTTCCCAGCTTCTTTTGCCTGTTTTTTTTTTGTTACCATTGCAAATACCGTGTTTGAAAGCTGTTTTAATATGGATCTTTAACTCTCACCGCTAAAGGTAAGACACATATATTGGTGAAGTACCACGAGTTATCATATTTCGATCGACCACTGCTCGGTTTTAACTGCATCTACTTGGGATAATCAGGGCATACTATTAAATTATTCATCATTTTACCTACTCAAGTCGGCAAGTCAGAACAAGATCATATCAAAATGAACTTTTTTTTCAAGAAGAAGTCTCCAATATCACCCGCCACTTCTGTGACGTCGGAGGGCGCAAAGTCGGTTACCAGCACCAACGAAAAGAAGAACTGTCTATTTTCGAACTTCGATGAAAAGAAAGATTATGTGCGCCGGTGTGGCATGAAGGCCTCCACCAAAAAGCGGGCAGCACCTTGCTCGGTATCGTTATGCTTAGGCAAAAAACTATAATTTGGGTCCCGAGGGAACGGTTCCACACAAGCCGGGATAATCAAAAGAAAAAAGAAAAGGAAAGGAAAAGCTAAATTAAATATTGGGATACGGAAGTAGCAGCAAGTCTGTTAGGAGTAATAAAAATGGAAACGAAGTCGCTAGTGCTTACATTGGTAGGCCCTTAGCATACTTCTTCTGTAAGATGATGAATCTGCCGAACAATTGGCGGAAGTGATGTTCAGCTCTTTCTGGCTGAACGTTGTTCGCTGATCGGTGCTAGCGTGAGACTAAAAGTCGTAGAATGTAGTGTTTTGGATGGATTTGGGATTAATAAAGAATGATGTCTTTAGAGAAATTTTCTGCACAGGCAGAATAAAGAATTAACTTTACTTATCCAGCGCACTGGTATTGACATGTCCTCGAGGAAGCAGAAATAATGGTGAAATCCTCTCAAATACTTGTCGTTAAAGAGGGCATCACTTCGTACTACACCAATGGTTTCTAGTTGTGGGAGAGGTCGTAGGGCTGAAACTCCACTTATGAGAGTAGCAGCGGAAAATCCACTTCCAGTTATATTGATCTTTCGGGCTTTTGAGTGCACCCGCTATGGTGGGCCGAAGCCCGACACGGGTGCTCAATGTAATATCCCGATAATTGAATAAGAAAGAAAACGAAACAGAGATAAAAATCCGGTCTTGAAAAAGCATTGCTCGCTACTTTGGATGTACGGGTGTGACACCTTAACTATACGCGTTTTGAACAATTACTCACTGCAATCGCTCTGTTTACATTCTGAAGACCGCACGCCACATTCGCACCTTATTCCGCCTGCAATCATCTTGACAATACAGTTAACGTCTCTCTTTTCGAATTCATAGAAAAACACATTTCTTCAAATGAGTACTTGCGACGCTGTCTCACAGCTGACGTCGTTTGAAGATCAGCGCAACCAGCTTGTGGAAGAGATCACGAACGCCATTGACTCCGTGGTGTATAATATAGAAACCTTAAACAGAACCTTGGGTGAATCTGTAGCGGTTGGCAAAGAATTTCAGGATGCTAGTAGGCTCTGGGCAAATTTCTACAATGGCGTCCAAACCGAATCAAACTCGGCTACGCATGCAACTACTTTCATACCCACTGAGGCGTCCTCAAATCAGCTGGCATCAGGATCACCAAACCCCGCATATGATAAGACCATTAGTGGAAATAGCCCCAACCTAGGTCTTAATATCCCATCTTTGGTAAGCACAGAAACCACAAACAAAGAAACGATACAACGTGAAGCCCCTGAAAAGGATAAAGCGGGTGCAGAGGATGCTTCGAAAGAGGCAAGTACTTAAAATCTTTGCAACTTATAGAAAATAGAGGAGCGACTCACTTTTGAGTTTGCTCGAGTGTGGCGATATTTTTAAACCAAATTCCAATTTAGAAATCGACGCACAAGCCTGGAAACCGATCTGCTAGAAGGAGCACAGTGGGTTCTTATTTTGGTTAAATTACCGAGATATATATTCATCATCATCGCACAGACCTATCACAACATTTCCAAAGTTTTGGTGAGACTTTGAAAAATCCATGATACTAACAAGGCCAACCAGGACACGCGTGCCTTACATTCAACGGCCTCCTGAAATTAGATTACTATCAAGCCAAGTGGAACCCGCCTATATACATGCATATTAGATGACACCATCACAGCCTTTTCACATAAAGACACCCGTCCAGACCCCAACTTCCAGCGATTGAGAGATCATAGAACCCGTCCTGGTCCGGTAGAACGAGATTTTCCCCCACGTTGCTCATTATCGTCCTTGCTTTACCAATGTTATATCCTCTGACGACAACTCTACCAGCCGATTTCCCATCAAAATCGACGAGTTTGATCTCATTGGATTGCGCGACTGCACCATATGTTCGTGTTTTTGATGAAAGTGCATTTGAGAACTTTCGAGTATCATAGTAATCAGTCACCAAAATTGGCCCAGCAACGTTGAAATACCCGATTTCTTCAATCACACGTGACACAAGCGAAGCAGTCATTTGTCTCCAGTCGGGAGAAACGTCGCTAGAGTTTATGGAGCGGTGGGCAATCAATAAACGTAAGCCAGGGTATGGTTTCTTCAAAACGAGTCCACTAAAACGATTGAAAGTTAGGGAATAGAGTCTATGCAACTTTAATAGCTTATCGAATCCCTCGGACTCGTGATACATCTTCTCGACAACTCTTGTACTGGCCAGTATTATTGTGGGGCTTTGGGGGAGACAGGATTTTATATCTGATGCAATTATTAGCTGTGATCCACATACAAGTGCCACCATCGTTTTTGTGAGTCCGTTCACAAGGCTCTCCACAGAAGTTTTATCGTGAATTACTGCAACACGGTCGTGAGTTCCAAATTCCCTGTGTGGGGGAAGTTGTTTCATGCAACATGCCACTGCGGATACAAGATTTGTTTGGGTGAAATCGGTGCGTACACTTGCTTTGTGGTTGATTTGACGGGTGATTTTCAAGGCAATGCCTCGGTCTTTTTCGAACGAGTATTCGTTTTGGAACACCGATGACGCGGTAGTTTTACTGATCAAGTCCGAGATGTTTATCAACATGTTGTTTTCCTCGTAAACAGCAAGGAGTCCGCGGCTTCTCTTTAGATATAAAGCCTGGATATTCTTATCAAGTTCAACACTGTCGTCGTGAATGTGCGCAGTGATTTGCGACGTGAAACAGGCTATCAAAACGGAAAACACGTCCGCATCCGTGAACACGAGATCTGTATGGATGCGAAGCTCGTCCAATTTCTTTCCCAGAGTAATATCGAGCAACGCATCTCTTATCCCTTGTGCCTGTCCATTCAAAGTGGTAAGGTTGACCGGTTTTCCGTCGAAATACACCACTTGGTGAGGGTCTTTCTTGACGTGGCGCATGGCTAGTTCCCAAACGTCATACAAATTGCCGTTTCTTAATTTATAGTGGCCATAGCGAATACCCAAACCAATCCGAAGCCCCTGCGAATAGTCCAATTTAGTTGATTTGTGTATTGCCAGCTCATTTGGGTTCCGGATAGACTCTAGAACGCTCTGCTCGTTTAGGTACTCGTCTGCTACATCTCGAGTGAAGATCAAAAATTGCTTGTATAGAAATATGGCCAAAACAAATGCAAGGAGCACCCATATAAATGGCCCATCTTCCATAATGTAGGTCTAGAACGTGAAGTGGCAATGGGGAAATCGTAGAATTTGAGTTTGCAAGGATTGGGTGGGGTTCCCTATGGAACGAGCTTTCGGATCATCTCCATGCACTCTATAACTGTATGACAATACGAGGCCGTGTCGCGCTAATAGTGAAAGATGACCCGGTTGGAAAGATGCAACAAAAAAAAAAAAAAAATAAAGAAAAATAAAAAAAAATAAAGACACTTCGAACATTTCACAAAAGCAGAGAAAAACTCTCTCCATTACTGTCATTTATACCCTTGATCGGGCTAAAATCTGGCCGAAAACCTGGGGTGGAATTGGACGTGTCCCACTGCACGTGCCTCACCTAAAACCAGACCTTAAAGGCCTAGATACGTCTTGGACTGGGACATTTGGTCCCCGTTTCCGAAGAAAAAAAATAAAGAAGAACGCACAAAAACGTTCCGAAGAACCCCCTTCACAATAGGTGAAATATTAACACTGGAAATATTTGCACTCTTCTATTTCCCTCTCAATTTTTGAGATGACTTCTCTCATAAAATGAGATGTCACGATAGTCTCACCGCATTGCCCTGTTCTCAGTTCTGGTTCTCGCACTGTTGCAGATGATTTAAAATGCGATCTGGCTCGGGCAACTTGAATCGCACACAGTGCAGTGACCGACACTAATATTAAAACAGGGAACAACGACACTGTTATTCAATCTGGCTGAATTCTCAAGTTTGACAAGTGAGAGGCTTTAAAAATCGCCTCATTGTTTAAAAGCTTTAGTTACTATATCTCAGCTTGATTACGCCTGTTCAAAATACCTCCTTTTTTTGTGGTTACGAGGCACACGGTACATCGAACGGGAGCTTGAGCAATCACTCAAACTTAGTATCAGACCCTGTCAAGTCCCACGAATCCAATCGTGGTCAAAAAGTCAGATAATTTGTCCCCTTCATTATTCTGGACTTATCTAAGCGTTATACAAGGTTCACACAACATAAACTTCCCAAATGCCGCCTCTACCCCGCTTTCGCAACACTGCTGCGATTATGATCCTATTAGG
The DNA here is from genome assembly GCA_030583235.1 of Metschnikowia lunata. Lineage (NCBI taxonomy): Eukaryota > Fungi > Ascomycota > Pichiomycetes > Serinales > Metschnikowiaceae > Metschnikowia > Metschnikowia lunata. The sequence continues at coordinate 140,143 of JAJMHP010000008.1, read as the reverse complement.
ATCCCTATGGCTAACGGCCTTTATCTACTACGAGCATCTAAGACCAATTCGGACAGCGTGGCACTGTCGCTGGACTAGTGTTGGTGAAAGTAAGGACCAAACAAATGTCCTCCTAGTCGCTGATCCGCAACTCATAGACAATCATACATACCCGGGCAGAAGCCCAATGCTACTTCTGCTTTCTAAACATACAGTGGATGTATACCTCAAGCAAAACTATAAGGCTTTGGTGAACCACCTTCAGCCAGACTTCATCATGTTCTTGGGGGATTATTTGGATAATGGACGGCTGTCCCTGGACAAATATTATGAGTCTGAATTCCGCCGGTTTGAACGTATATTCAACCGGTGGCCCACCTATCAAAGAGGCGAACGCTGGCATACGCACATTGCAGGAAACCACGACATAGGGTTTGGGAACGGTGTGAAAATCCCGCTGCGAGACCGTTTCAATGCTCACTTTGGACTGGAAAATGCCCACTACTTCATTAATGGCGTGGAGTTTATTCTGCTTGACACTGTTTCATATTCTTCGTCAGAATCAAGCACCAATGACAAGTCCCGCAAGTTTGCGCTGCTGCTTCCTCCCAAACAGCATCCAAGGGTGTTGCTCTCGCATGTGCCCTTTTACAGAGATACGGAAACTCTTCCCTGTGGGCCTCTCCGTGAAAGGGCGCCGTTCTTTCAGAACGCCGGATATCAGTATCAGCTGGCGCTCTCGCCTGAAATTCTGGCAGAACTTTTGGATTTGATCCAGCCGGATTTGATTTTCTCTGGTGACGACCATGACTACTGTGACGTCGTACACCCGGGCTCGGCAAGAGAGGTGACAGTTAAATCGATAAGCATGGCCATGGGAATCAACTACCCTGCGGTCCAACTACTATCCTTTTCCACCTCCAAACCCTCATTTAACTACCAAACGGATATCTGCTACTTGCCACGCCCTTACGTGAATGTATTTGTTTACGTATGCTTAGCTGTTGTTTCTTGGCTTGTTCTCCTATATTCCAGTATCAAACTGAGGCGATATGTCTACACAGCTTTGCCGTCTGAACACGTGATGGCCGTTCTTCTAGAGGGTGGCCAAGCACCCATGTCGAAGCGCATGTCGAAATTTCTCAAAGTTGATGAGTCGCCCCGGGCTTCACTTGCGCCTCTTTCAAACTACACAAAGACATCCACCAACCAATGGGAGAAGTTACAAACACAGCTACGGTCATGGAAAGCTGAGTGTATTATGATGTTACGTCGCTGGAACTTGCTTGCTTTTGTCAGACTGTGTGGTGTTCTTGGGGCCACTTCCATTACAATATATATGATTGTGGTGGCGTTTGTTTAGTTGCCGCTGCAAACAGAAATAGTCGTGGAGAAATAAATGCTTGACGACAAATCGAGAAGGAATGAACCCCGAAACCCGCCCGATGCGGGCTCATTCGAGCGGCTGTACTCGGGCATGCGATGTGGGATAGATCGGTCAAAAAGAAAGAAATGAAGAAAATTAGCAAGTCAATGGCTTCTATACTGCCGTATTAACTTTTGGGCAACTAGTCAGCCCGAGGTCTAATACAAGTGTGGGCCCAGGTGGCTCAATTCCAACAACTTGCTCGCCTCCTGTTGGCAGGGTGCGTGAGTGACTGAACAATGATGTGATCGTATGGCCTTGGGCGGACCCTCGTTCACTCATCGAAATCAATTTGCAAGCCTGTCAATTTTTTTTTTTTATTCTCGAAGTTTTCCTGCCGGTGTAGTCAGTGGTAGAGTATGACTCTTTTGCAATCCTTCATCATTCTTCTTCGATTTGTTCTAAATACTTGAGATTGTCTCCAGTATTCAAGTTGGGGAGGCAATTCGATATCCTGAGTGATACAGAGACTAGGACCAAAGCGAAGTGAGTGAGGTTATTATTGAGTGATATTTGAGACCATGAGTTCAAGATTGAAAAAGCCTCGTTGTGCACACGGTTGACCGATGGACAACAGCTGCAAATGGTTCCTAGATTATGGCGTAGGCAGACTGATAAAAATGCAGACAGAAAAAGAAAGAAAAAAAGACCAAATGATTTATGGAAGAATGAAAGGAAGCCAATATTACCTTTGCATGTAAAGTTCAGAAGAGCACTAACAAAGACGTGAAGATGCTTTTCGCAACCACCGCAACAAACAAATCATTGTCTGCATGAAGACACGAGACCAGAGTAAGTTCCAGAAGCACATGCGATATGAACCAAACATCTACATGGGTAAGCACTGATTTCACTATGAATTGGTTACTTTCTTTTTTGCTCTGGCTGCATGCCGTCAGCTTGGTTAAAATGGCACTTGCTCGCCTTGTTTCAGAATGTTCCATGTGTATGGTTCAAACCTGCATAGTCCTGCGTCTTGTTACTTCCTGAGTGTTTTTTACTCAATCGGGCGTGGAAGCGAGCACTTCTTTCTAGTCAAGTATCTTTAAGATTGTAGAGAATGGATGAAAAGGTCAGTTGAAAAGACCAAGAGAGTGCTTCAGTTGAGCAATTTGAAGATGATCAGCAAATCTTCCGAACTGATCTTCTTCTCAATCAAACTGACCCTTGTTTTTAGAAAGTCTGTCATTTCACATACAGGACGTGCATGTAAATTCCTTGCGAAAGCTGCAAACGGGAGGGAGGACAGCCGATCTTGTAAAAGATGTCGGAGAATGCATATATTGCACGAGTATCGCTAAATCTCCCAAGTTTCATCTTGAACTTAGACGTGTGTTTGAAATATCTGTCACATACTTGGATACACCAACCGACACCAACTGAACTGCTCGAGCACACCGGGGAAATCGGTACAATCATCCGATTCTTATTTGGCACTTGATAAATTACTTACGAGGTATGGGATGCACAGCTAGTAAAACGGGAGGGCTGGTAGACCCTCTTGATCAACAAAGACTAATCTCTGACGCCATAGACAAATCCTTGAACCAAAAGAAAAAGTCCGATGCAAATCAAATACGACTTTTTTTGTTGGGAGCCGGTGAATCCGGCAAGTCGACGGTTTTGAAGCAGATGCGTTTATTGCACAACCACTCTTTCACCGACTTTGAGCGTAAGCGATACTCCGATGTGATATGGGTGGACATGATCGAATCGATGAAAATGCTTTTGATAAATGCTCGTAAATTTAAGATTCCTTTGGATTGCGACCAGCCGAATTCACCCCTTGTGCCGTATAAAAGATGCATTATCAACACCCAGGGACTCCGGGACTATGGCGAAGGAGAAGACTCTTTTGTCAATGACTACGCAATCGGATATGCCACCAAAAAAACACTTTCTTCCGAAGATGAGGAATCTGATCTTCCTACTACTCTGCTGTTTTCAGAAGATGACTCTTACGAAGAGAAGAAGCAGCCTCTGAGATACAGTAGACAAGAAATAGCAAAGGCCATAACCGAGTTATGGACCAAAGATAAGGGTGTGCGGGCTTGTTTTGACCAGTCACATAAATTCCAACTTGAGCTGTCGGCGCTGTACTACTTTGATAATGCCTTCAAGTTTCAGAACCCTCATTATTGTTGCACTGACCGCGACATTATTATGGGGCGAATTAAAACCACCGGTATCACTGAAAACACCTTCCATGTCAAAAATACCACTTTGAAAGTGCTCGACGCCGGTGGGCAGCGCTCGGAACGGAAAAAATGGATACACTTTTTCCAGGATATTAACGCTATTGTGTTCGTGCTTGCGGTGCTGGAATATGACCAAACATTGTATGAAGACGGAAGAGTCAACCGTATCGATGAATCCTTTGCGTTGTTCGAGTCATTATGCAACGCCGCGTGGTTTGCCAACACGCCCTTTATTTTGTTTTTGAACAAGGTGGACTTGCTCGAGCGAAAACTTCCGCTTTCCCCATTCCAAAACTATTTTCCGGACTATAAGAAAGATCCTCGGGATGTGGGCCAGGTGCTTGATTTTTTTGAGGAGTCTCTTTTGAAATTGAACAGAACGAGGAAGCCAATATATGTGCATCGTACTTGCGCCACTGATACAGATGCAATGAGGTTTGTGCTTAATGCTGTCACCGACATGATGATCCAGCAGAACTTGAAGCTGAGTGGAATCATGTAGTTAGGTTTGGACGAACAATATTTTTATTATTTTTTTTTCGGTGTATATTTTAGGAGTATTGACTTCGCAGGGGAATATCTGATGCAATTATATAATACAAGACCGGCGTGAAGCTTGCACACAACGTTTCTGCAGCAGAAACACTTAGAATCTCAACATCGCCATGTCGTTTCTGCATCTGTTGTAGTCCAACAAGCCTTCGATGGAGCCGGTGCCGGCAATGACAATGTCCTTATCCCATAAGGCAGCAGAAGCCCAGTCCTTAACGTCCTTGGTAGTGATGGCATCGATCGCCTCCAAGTCTTGGGTGATGGAGGCCTTGTATCCTTGCAACAAGACTCTGTTAGCAACCTCGGTAGTAACAGCGAGAGGAGAGTTCAACGAGGATAACAAGGCAGTCTTGGTGGTAGCCTTGCCTCTAGCAACTTCGGCGTCGGTGATGGAAACGGACAATCTGTTCCATTCCTTCAAAGTGAAGTGGACAAAGTCGTCGATTTGAGAGAGGTTTGACATCTCCGCGTTGAACCCCCACAACCCAGTGTCGGAGTATGATTTAGAGAAGTGGGTGTACTTGTCAACAATGTGGTACTCCTGAACAATGGAGGCCAATTTGGGCGATGTGAACTTGGCAATGGCCGAGTTATGGTCAAAAGATCCGAAAATGGCTGCAGCTACCTTTGCCACATGGTAAGCAGGCGAGTTGAAACCCTCACCTTGTGCGGCAATCGACACGTAAGCCTTTGGCATGGTGTCGTCTCTCATTCTAACCTCGGAGCCCAAGAAAGAGGCGGGCTGCACAGTAGGTTTGACGCCCGCAGGAATGTTCAATGACGACTCCAAAGCCTCAATCAACGCCTCGTGCTCAAAGTTACCCGAAGCGGCAACCACGGTGTTGGAACCCACCAAGTGCTTCTCCAACAAACGGAGCGAATCGGACTTCTCCAAGTCGGGGATCGTCTCGGTGGTTCCCAAAGTAGGCAAACCAAGCGAGTAGCCCTGGAACGCCAGTGCATTTAAGTGCTCCAAGAGCATTTCCGAGGGTCTAGCCTCCAACGCCTCGGCCTGGGCAACCTGCGCACGCTTGGCAGCCTCAAAGTCTGAGCCATTGATGATTTCAGCAGCCTTGGAAATCGTCTCGGAAAGGGTCTTGGCAGCAACAGAAACGTCCTCATTCTTCAGCTGGGCAATCACTGCATTAGTCTCCTTTGTGCTCTGTGCACTAAGTAAAACGCCATCTTTGAGGCCTGAGCCCAACACAGACGCTGTCAATGCAGCCACACCGTTATTGTAGGGAGTTTCGGTACGAGAACCGGCGCCGTAGAACACACCAATAGCAGCCGAAAGGGCATGAGGGTTGTGCTCGGTGGCTACGGTGATACCGTTCGAAAGCGTGGTGTACTTTGTCGCGGAGTTGGCCGTGCTCACGAGCCGGCGGGCAGAAGAGGCGCCAATACGGAATCCACGGATCATCGTTGGTGTTGGTGTGGAGATGGGTCGATACGATTTCGTTACAAGAGAGAGCTTGGGTGCGTGGTTTGAGTTGGGCTAGGTGAGGGAGTGTACGAACGAGAGAAAAACTCGCGGTGCCAGGCAAAACTTCGAGCGCGCAGCCAATGAACGTGCCGGGAATTGCGGTAGCTTGCGCCTGCAGGGAAAATGGCACGGGCAGGTTGGTGGACTGTGGTGAGACGTGGGGAGGGAAGAACTGGAGGAGGGTTGGGGGAAGAGGGAAGAGAAAAAGAAAACGAGAACGGAGAATGGAGGATGAAGGGCAGAGGGGCCAAAAAAAAACTAGGGGTATTGCTTTAGATTGTGTGGAGTTATGTGGTTGAGATCGAGATTTGGGTGTTTGTCTGAGTGTCTGAGTTTTTCTGTGTCTGCCTGGGACCTGCGAACTGACGAAATAATACCCCCGTATGCTTGGAAGTGAAAGGCCGCGAGAACATTCTGTGGGGATTCAGTACCCGATAAAAATAAATTGAGGTATTCAATTCGTGCTTGGTTAAAGTTTTTTTTTTTAGATTTCTTGGTTATGCTTGCTGGTTGCTTGAATTACAGCACCTGAACAATCCTACGGCATGAGAGCGCCTTTTCTCAATTCTTTTCTGAGAAGGCACTAATGGTGGTTCATCTCCTTTTATATTCCACCTTGTCTTCTTTCTTTTTCCTTTTCCCCCTTTCTTCTTTTCTTTTCCTCTATTCTTCTTTTCTTACGTTATCTCTTCCCCAGCACTACTAGCGCGTTGCAACTTTCGCATGGTGTCTAAGTACTTTGCACCCAAGAGTCTTCCCTAGCCCATTTTCTTCTACATCATCCGGAATACAGCATACACCACTATTTCGGCCATACCTTTAACAAAAAAAGACTTACTTCCTCGGTCCACCACTCTCATCTCCGGAAACGCCGTAGAATTTAACCTTTGCCTGCCTCATGTTCTCGGCAAAATAGTCCGGGCTTTCCTTCACTTTCGCATGAGTGAGATCCCCGTTTAAGTCCTGGTAATCCTCGCGCAGCGTGCCCTCACTGCCGGTGGAGAGTCTGGCTGCGGAAAGCGAAATATCACTAAGAACCACCTGCCACACTTTTTTGTCTTCTGGTCGAGACTCACCTTGCAAATCAGTAATTCGGTTTTTGTGGTGGCTACGCTCGGGTGACCTTCCGCTTTTAGGTGAGGTTTGCCGGAACATGCTTGTGTTTTCTGAAGGCGAAAGCACCTGTAATAAGTTGGAGTTTTGCGCGTACTGCCGGAAGCAGGAGTCCATCTCTAGAGCCAGCCCCGAGTCTTTCCCTGCAGTGGAGCTTTTCCCACGACTAAATTTCTTAGGCTTCTTTTCAGGTGAATTTTCCAACCCAAAGCTCACGGGTGAGCTGTAGGAGCTTTGGAAATACCGAGGAAGTAAACTTTCCAAAGGCAGATCCAAAGCATCTCCACTGGCCCCAAGATCCTCCTCTTGAATCGCGGTAGCGTGCGTGCGCTTTTGCAAGATCCTCTTGATTTGAGTCTTTTGCGTGTTTCGGTTTGTCCAAGAATCGGCCGAAAAGGCCATTGCTTTTCTCTTAGGTTTCAGGTTTTTGGCATCAGAATCATTGTCCTGTTTAATTGGACATTGTGCTTTTTCACCGCCTACCACATTGACGTCGGCTGCAAAAGGCATGCTTGTGCTCTTGTTCGCAATCATACTTGGGTTAGTTTGACGGAGGTTTTCTTGGCATTTGTCTGGGGCATGGGCGGGATATCCACCACTGGGTCCCTCAAATAATTCTTCATCCAGCACGACATCTTTGTTGCAAATGGCTGGTGGACACGACTCAATATCCAAGCTCACCTGGTTGTAATAGTACTGTAATAACCCGTCGAGGGTTTCGGCATTATATTCATCTCCGGCACTACCCAAGGTGAGAAACTCGCCAGGTTTGACCAAATACGGATCTTGCGGGTTGGTGCGCAATGTCACCAAGTTCTGGTTGTTGAGCTTGGTGTGTATAACCCGTGGGTTTTTTGAGTTGGAATAGTACTTCAACCGGGCATGGATCATATGGTAGTCGACTTTGTATCGTACATTGTGGTATGCATTTTCCAAAGCCAGGAAATTGATTGACGCCATTGCCCTCACAACATTTCCCATAAGATGTTTTTTTCTTTCTGGGCGAATATCCGGAATGTAACTCATATTGATATGGGCTAACTACCTTTTGCAACGTAAGGTTTGCGTAATGTAGAGGGTTAGAAAAGCCACACAGAAAAAGAAAGGTATTGTGATATTCCTCTGCGTCCTTTTCAAGAGTCTAACTCTTTCTTATTTGACCTTATTATTGTCTCGTTCAGCCTTGGTTTAGACCCAATCCTTCTTTGCGATTTTATTGTGGAAGTAATTGAAATTGAGTCTACGACAAAGGTTGCAAAACCTAGCGCGAGGTTGCAGCAGCTTGCTCGCAAGGACAGAAATTTCGGGCCAAATGCTGCTCTTTGTCCCAGGCTAATTTGAGAAAGGCGCCAGAAACAAATTAGTGGTGATAATTACTCCGGCAGTAAACATAAGACAACAAAACAACGAAAGGACGCCTCCTTAAGTAAATTTATCTATAACTGAACAGTAGCTCAATGTATGCAATTGCTGTAAAAGGTTAATTATTATTTTCCTCAAGCGATTTGGAGGTTTCACACGTAACCTTTGAGCCACTAGCTTCTCAGACCTTACAACCTTTTTCTCCACAAAATACTCCTTCATCTCTGTTTCTATATATACATTTGTCCACCTTTCCAAGAGCATTTTGAAATCTCTTCTTTGAGCCCATTCCATGCAGCATTACTTACAACTCAATGTAGGCTCTGTTCGTGATGGCATTCTTATGCAACTGCATCTTCTTGTCGTAACCCAGAGATTTACCCTCGTAGGCAGCAATAATTTCCTCGGCCAAACGCACGGAAAAGTCGCTTGATTTTTTCTTTTCCGCGCCCTCCAAAATCCACAAGATAGCAAAGCGATTCCTTTGTCTGCGGTTCAAAGGAAATGGTACAGTTCTGTTCTTCGCAGTACCGGTTTTCTTGACTTTAAGCTGGAACAAAGGTCCTAATTTATCCAAAGTTTCGTACAACACCTCGACTGGGTCGCGCCTGGTCTTCAAGTAGACAATGTAGAGCGCCTTAGAGAGTTTGATTTGCGCACGTTCCTTTTTACCATCTCTCATGATCAAGTTGGTAAAGTTTTCAATGACAGGATCGACGGGAAGAGGTACCGACTTATTGCTGTACATTTCAACCTGCGCCAACTGCTCCTCAGTAGGCTCGAATTTCTCTTGTAAAAACTCCTCCGGTTTCAGAAGCTGGCTAAGATATACCTCTGCCTCAGTTTCTGGGGCCTGTTTGCCACTCTTCAAGGTCTGAACTGCCCTCAACCATTCATCAACATCTTCCTCTGTAATACTGTCTTTTTCTAGAGGATACACCTTGGCGGTCAAGGCGATCTGTGGACTTTGAGTATGCACTGGTTGCTCGGATTCGGATCCTTTAGATGTGATGGTGGACTGGAATTTGGGAAGAGACAAAAAAGACAAACGTGGAGTGAACCTTACCGCATTCGCATGCCTGGACGCAAGTCTCAACAAAGACATGATCGTGTCTTTTGCGATGAGTCTGGGCAAGTATGTAAGGGTATGTGGTCGCTGGTCTTCCTTTTATTTTATTTTTTTCTCAGCCCCGGCTGATTCTCTCACTACAGTGCGGCCCTAATGAAACGAGAACTCGCAAGGCCCAAGCAGCAGGTGCACGGATTCGGGCGACACAGAATCTCAATGAGACAGACATACGGAGCACATCAAGTGAGTAAAGAAAGGGAGAGAAGAAAAATTATAAGATGATGGCTTGCTGATAAGAGGTGTTTGAAAAACTTTAACTAGGCTCGTATAGTCAATCTGTATTGAATCCCCCTCAGATTACAACTCTATTGCGAGAGTAAAATTAAGTATCGCTCCAGGGCCAAGCACGTGCCACGCACCAAGCACGCACCACTGAGCCTTCCTCAGTTACCCTCTCTTTCTTATCTCTTCTCGTTTTTCAAATTTTCTTCTCTAAACTTTTCAAAAGGCTTTTAACATTGCAAACTGGATTCACAATATCCTGGAGCTGGGCAGACTTTTCGCAGCAGAATGTCCATTTTTAGTGCACGTTTGGCCCCATTTCTCATTTTTAGTAGCCTTGCAAGACTCAAACCTCGCCTGAGAATCTTGTAGCCTGGGACAGGCGCGCGGTTGCGAACCCACAGGCCTAGAATAAATTGCGTCGTGCTTCAAGCTGACTACGAAATAAACACTTGATATCCATTTTTTAGCTGCCTTTTGACAGGTAAACACCGCTCTTTTCCAGTAACACATACCAGCAGATCCGTCCTCATGGCACGCTTATCTGCACCTGCAATAGATTCGCGGCTCAGGGAGCTTTTGCTGCCTGTCTTGACGGAAAAATGCTTAAATAACGACGCGCTTTGGTCAGGTGAAATCTTGCCCTTAATTCAGTCTTTTCTAGAACGCTTGGGTCACCTGGTGAGGCAGTCAGCCACAACAAATGCAAATGCTCCCGGAGCAAAAGTTGTCGACGACATACAAAAAACTTTGCAGGGTATTTCGGGTAGATTGACTCGATGTTTCGCCGATAAGGCGCCCTTCACTATTCACCGTGCTGCAGAGCTTCTTCTCTCGTACCACACCAGCGGCTATTCGCTTTCCACGGTGCTGCTGGCACAAAAATGGCTTCTCGCACTATCGCGGGTCTTATCAGTTTCTTCGCTGGAGCTGACGTATAATCTGAAGCGAACCTCAGAAGCCCCTCCTTTGTCAAACACTGTCGAACAAAACAATACCCAAGAAAATGGAAACTTTTATGTGTCCGTGGAAGAGCGCAGGCGCCTTAATCTTCCGGCTAATGTCCGTTTTGTACGTTTAGAATGGCCAACGAATGCCAATGCGAACGATCTTAATGGTCATAGTATTAGGGGTGACGAACCTGTGGCGAAGAAACAAAGAACTTCTCCTGAAGATAGTGCGGAGCTGGAATTATCTCTGACTTGTCAAAATGATGCCTTAGCATCATCAGATGACATAAATCATAGCCAAAATAAGAGTTCTGAGGTATCACTACAGGATAGCCCAGTGCAAATGGACCCAATATTGTCGAACGCCACGGAGCCAGTCCCGGAGCCAGTCCCGGAGCCAGAACCACCAACCGATGTCTCTTTTAACGAACTGGGTCTATTGACTTTGGATCCCTTCCTTGTTGGTGAACAAAACAACGAAATTCCGGCCTCTAGCCGGCCTAGTCTGGTTCTATACGAAAACGACTCGCTTGACCATGACGAACAAAAGACACGCAAAGAGGAAGTCTCGATATGAGGAGGATTCAATCCTTTTAGGCGCTACATAAAGAATTTCTTATCGTCGTAATGCCTCATTTCTGACCCCTTTCACTATTTAAAATGCACTTGAGAGTTCTCCTCGTCGGGCTCGAAATGTCTTTGGAGCATGGAAACTCGCGGATGGCATGCAAAGCATAGCGTTCTCCTAGACATGACCAACATGTGTCGTTATGCCCTTTTATCGCTATATACACATGCGACCTGAACTATGCCATGACCGCTCCATAATCTGCCACGGCTGAAACTCTCAACACCACCACATTTTGGATCTCACGAGTTCCAGAGGTTGGAGAGGAGATCAAAAAGACCATTTTCGGACGTCTCAAGCAAATAAATCCCGTACATGGAGATAAATGACCCGAGCGACAAAAGCTTACAGGCAGCCTTATGCCAAAAGCCATAAACTCTCTCCGGAATATAGTCGATGATACACGACTTGATGCCGCAATGTGAATGAAACAAAACTGCCAAGCAGAAGGCAGTATCAACATATGGGAAATCCACACCCATGACAAATGGGAATGCTGTCATCGGTACAAGCGCAGCAGACAAGATTCTTTCGTAGGTCCAATGGTAGCTACTTTCATAGGGACTGACAAGCGGAATCTTGTAAGCGTCGTTGACTGTCCCCACAATATTTCCAGCAGGCTCTTCGCGCAACTTAAGCTTTGAAAAATCTGGTTTGAGCAGGAGGCTTCTCGCCGGGAGATACCCACGTGCTAGTCCCATCAGACCTCTGCCTATAACACCCCTGGAAAGCATGTCAAAAGTGGCGACCAATCTGTTATCGCTGAGGCAAGACTTGATGTGATTGGCCTTCGCTACTAGAAGTGTTTCTGATGGCCAGCGCAGGTGTGCACCCGTACATTCGAGCCACCGTACCCTTGAGTTCCAAACCTAACCACGTCAATTCAGCCGACTTTTCCGAAGGACCATTCCAGACTGAAGGAGAAAAGGCCGAGGGCTGAAAGGGATTCTGGCACTAATCTTATTGGCAATCCTTCGAACGACTGTTGTTTCATTTGTATGTACGGTTGCGAACGCCATGCCAAGACCAATCCTACTGCGACTTATGCTAATCTGCTTGAAACCAAGTGCCTAAACAATTATTGACATGTCGATGTACTAGTTTTGCTTTGGATTGCTCGATGCAAATCTCCGAAGTAAATTTTATTTTTATTTTCGTATCATGATATCATGGATTTCAAGGAGTGGATCGCACGAGCCCTGCCTCACCCAGGTAGTTTATTTTGCTTACTCGAACATGCTGCTCGTTATCACACGTGACGCGACTAATCAATGCAAGACAATCTCGCAGAAATTAAGTAAAGAGTTACATGGTGGGAGGATCTTTTAGATCGAAACGATTACAAGTCCCTTCATCAATACCAGCACCAAGTCACTGACTTCTATCTTTTTGTAGACCATACATTTGTGTTGTTATCTACCACACCAAGCCTATCTTGAAAGCATCCAATTATCGGCAATCTATGCGCGCCACAACGCGGTGCGGGCCCTTTCCTTGGAATAGTCATTTAGCACAAAATCTTGGGACATCCACGTGATTGTCGTTTTGCTATCTCTTTTTTTAAATAACAGTGAGCTTTTGAGAAAACGCAAGATCGGAACTCTGGACTATTCTCCTCAATTGACTTTATAGTTACTTACAGTTCATCTATCTCAAAGCTAGTCTCACCCCCGCTTTAGTTGTCAAGCGGACTAAGAACCTTGCATGATCAATATCAACAAACGGTCTATCGTTAAATTTTCTAGGCAATTCTCATTCACCAAGATGCCTGCTTCATCAAACAACCCTGCATCCTTGCATAATCCCTACTTTCAACAGGATCCGTCAAAAAAGGACGTGTGGACACTTATCAATGAAACCGCTGCAACTGCGCAGGAGGAGCTAGGATCTCCAGTGACAAATTTAGGCCAGGGTTTTTACTCGTATAATCCCCCAGATTTTGCCGTTGATGCAGTCAACCATTCTCTTACTAAGCCACAGTTCAACCAGTATGCTTCTGCAAAGGGAAACCCCAACCTTTTAAAAAGCTTGGCTGAGAAATACTCTAAAGATTTGGGCCGCACAGTGGACACCACTCAAGTAGTGGTAACTACGGGAGCAAATGAGGGGATGTTCTCTGTTTTCTTTGGCTTCTTAACTCCAGGGGACGAAGTGATAGTTTTCGAGCCTTTTTTTGACCAGTATGTCCCCAACATTGAAATGACCGGGGCGAAAGTGAAGTTTGTTAACATCAAGCCACCCGCTGAATTTGGAACAAAGAACACGACTGGCGACGATTGGGAGGTAGACTGGGAAGCATTGGAAAAGTCCATATCGTCCAAAACAAAGATCATTGTCATCAACACCCCTCACAATCCGATAGGGAAAGTGTTTAATGAAATGGAACTTGTACGCATTGGAAAGTTGGCTATTGAGCACAACATCATTGTTCTCTCTGATGAAGTTTACGAGAATTTGTATTATCTCTCGGAATTCCCAAGACCAGCCGCGTTGAAAGCTTTGCCCGAGTTATCGGAAAGAACGCTAACGGTGGGGTCTGCAGGAAAATCATTTGCTGCAACCGGTTGGAGAATTGGATGGATTCAAGGGCCTTCGGAATTGATCAAGTATGTCATATCTGCACACACGAGAATCTGTTTTTCGTCGCCTGCCCCTTTGCAGCAGGCGGTTTCAGAGGCGTTGACTCTCGCGGACGGAAATGGATACTTTGAAAAGACTAGACAAGACTACGTCAAGAAGTTCAAGCTCTTCTCCGCTGTTTTTGACGACTTGGGGTTACCTTATACTGTTGCTCAAGGCGGTTATTTTCTTCTTGTCAACTTCGAAAAGTTGAAGATCCCTGAGGATTATACATATCCTGCTGATATCGAAGGCCGTGGCACCAACGATTACAAATTGGTGTACTGGTTGATCAAGGAGATTGGCGTGGTGGGAATTCCCCCAACAGAGTTTCTCCAGCCCAGCAGTAGGAAGGGAAGCCCGTTGGAAAACTCGGTCAGATTTGCTGTTTGCAAGGACGACTCGTTGTTGGAAGACGCTGTAACGAAGTTAAGGAAGTTGAAAGAGTACTTGTGAGAATAAAGATCCAATTGGACTTTGTGTTGATGACATGCCCTGGATGTATATTCTGCTTATAATCAAATGTATGAGAAGGAATAAGCTTTTACAAGCCCATTTTCCAGACACGGCTAACTCTTCATTCAAATTAGTCGATTGTACGTTGAAATCAACGTTTCGGTCAGAAAGTCATGTTGTAGCACGGATGTATTTTCTGAAAATGAATGAAGACTCGCCGAAATCATCATATCCGTTCTCTTGACTCTCCTCTTCTACAACATAACCGTTGCTTTGCATCAAACTCCACAAAGCTGCCCTTTCCTTCTCAAAAGATCTTCTCACAGGCACTTGTAGTAAAACGCGGGCATTACCGTCCTCGCTCAAAAAAAGATTGATCATGTTTACTATCCAAGGTGGATGTTGTGACGAGTAAAGTGGGTCTGAAAGGATGATCGTTGAGTACTTCACGTCTCCATATTTCGCGAGAAACCCCGCTGGATTGCTCCAGTCTAATTCAGCAACCTGAGCATTACCAATATCATTCAGCTCGACGTTGCTTCTGAGATTCGGCACTATCTCTGCGAGATCAGTTAGCATCGTCCCGAAGCCCAAACAACAAGATACCATACCCACTAATCCCGTACCTGCACCAAGCTCCAAGACTGGGGTAGCAAGATAATTCTTCTCCTGTTGCAGCGCAAGCCTGCTTCCCAAAATGAACGAGGAACCCCATGTTTTTAGTCCCAAATTATCCGATGTAAGCGTGGGCTCCTTCAACAAAAGTTTGCTTGAAAGCATAGGTATTTCGATGCTCCGAAGCATTTCTGGTTGAGCTGTGCGGCCGCAGTTTTCTGCTAGTCTCAAAGCTGCTAAGGATCGAATTTCTGCTGCATTCATTTCTGACATCCATCCAAAGTCGCTGGACACTAGTTGCGTGAGCCAGCCATTGTATTGAGAGGTGAAAGCCTTTTTGAAAGTGTCGCCTAAAACAGAAATAGAAGCAAGCTTTAGTTTATTGTTGAATCTAGGACAGTAATCCCGAAGCCACTCCCAGGATTTATTGTCTATTTTAACGTCTTTCTCGCGGAGCACTTTCTCTGGATCTTGTAGCATATCATTCTCACCAAGTGTACGGTTGCGGGGTGCAAAATTTAGACTAGTTTCTGGGGCAAGAAGCCGTAGAAAAGAGAGTAAGACCTGAGAAGGTGGCAAGTTTCGTAGGAGAGGCAAGTCGTGTATGTGAATGGCCATCAAAACCTCTTCTTCGCCTGAGCTACTGTTCGCTTCAGGGGCATCATCATCATCATCATCATCACTGATCAATGGTTCTAGTGAAACACTCTCCAAATCACCATCGGTTACACGCGAGAGGCCATGGGAATTCCCAAACCCTTTAGGAGTATATGTGACCGATACTGAGCCTGGAGTGAAGAGTTCAAGTGGATCAAAGTCCATCGGCAGAACAATAAATATTGGGGATCATCTTTTCTTATTTTTTTGCACTTACGAGTAAATGGCTCGCGTTTTCAGATCAGGCAGGAAGGTTGTATCGCGCAACATGATAATTTGTTATGGGTTCGACTCTCAGAATTAGTTAGAGCATTCTACGTGATATCAACATATTACTATATATTGAACAGAGGAAGTGATTATTGATGCTTATCTTGTCCTTCTGTTTTACAAGTATATGGAATGGAAGGTTTTTTTTTTCTTTTTTTGAGGGGTAAAACTACTCAAAAGTTGGTCTCAAGTTTTTGAAGAAAAAGAGCGATTTTGAGAAGCAGTCACAATTTCGGAACCAACAAACTTCTGAAAAAAATACTTAAAATGTATTACCGATATGAAAAATAGCCCAGAATTGCCATAAAAGTTAGTTGAAAGATTGTCACGCACTCGCAAGTTGTCGGAGGGGGTTTCTTGTATAGATTTTTAAAGTTTTTGGTGGGGGTAGCTTTGACAAGCTCAGATTGCGAACACTTCCTCCTTTATCAATCAGAAAAAAAAAAAGAAAAAGAGAATAATGGAGTATGAGATAACATTTATCAATAAAAAAGGCACTGTGAAGTTGATTCACAAGTGACATTTTTAAGAAATCTTGGAATAATATGATACCTTTCGAACTAAGCAGTGCTGTCTATCCTTCAAGGCACCGAGCTGTTCCATCTTGAAACAGCAACCTTAAAAAGAGCCCGACTTTGCCATGCCTGGGTTGGTTCCTCCTTCTTTCCACGTTCGAATTAAGCTTGTTACACAAAATCCTGCTCAAAGCGAAACTTCAGGATTTCATGGAAAATTCTTACTGAGGCCAATTTCTCCGAGCACGCGTTATTAAATCCAATACTTCGTAAACCTTTCGGATGCATATTACATGCTCTACATAGAGTATCTCTCAAAGCTTGTAACCAACAAAACTTCTTTTATAGAGACCATCTAAGTCTTAACAGTCATATAGCCAAAACCACAAGCCACCGAACAAACAAATCTCCGTATCATCAAACCTAACGCAGTGATCCAAGACCTGCTCTTTTGGCTCGCTGTTATTCCCCTTATTAAAACTACAAATTCGGATGAACATGAACAATGTTAGGTCTTCTTCCACAACGCCGTAGCTTTCAGGGAGCATCCTAAGTTTACGGTTAGGTATGACAGACTGGAGACTTTCCCGCTTGTGAGACAAAGCCGTCACTAACATGGGATATACCAATAAAAGGCTGAGCTCGGCTGTCCTTAAAAATCAGTCACTCTGCCATTAAATGACCAGTCGTTGTGGCGCAAAGGGTCCTGTTTGGGCCCTCCAATTTCGCCCGTTACCGGGTTTCGGTCGCCCTCAAACTCTGGAATCGTTTTGAAATACAGCGAATTAGCACCTACATCGGTAGCTACAGAGGCCGAGGCGATCTCGCTCGAGTGGAACCCCTCCTCCTCAATCTGTCTGTTGTACTCGTCAATAGCCGCTTGCGAGTTTGCTAGTTTCTGAAGTTTCTCGAACTCTTCTTGCTGTTCCTTAGGAAGTTTAGGTGGCGAGGGCGTGTATTCTCCGAACTTACTACTTTTGAGCCTGAGCGAAAGACGGGGCACTAAGGCGACGTGAAAAACACGAGTCGAGAAGATTCGACTTGTTATAAGTTTCAGCATGGCTTGTATGTTGTTGTTTAGTTCGGGAGCTCGAGTCTGATCTTATCTATTAGATCTGTCTTCTCAAGATTGCAAGGGAAAAAAAGACCCGGGAACCTGCCGTGCGCGCCTGAGACGTGATTGCTCAATACCCGGCGTGCTTAGAGAGATACAGTCCAGACCGTTAAATTAGAAATTCTAGAAAGATGAGTCAGGCAAAGCATGTTTTGAAATTGATGGGGATTGAATCTGGAGAAAATCGAGGGCTTTAATTCAGAGACGTTGGCCGCAAATTCCTTTTTTCCTTCCTCTGCCAGAAGCTTGTTTTTGGCCCAGTTTATTTGCTATCTCTATAAAGCAGTCCGTGGTCTGCAAGGCGAATGTCCAAATTGAGGAAAATAACAATGACAATTGTTAAGCAAAATAGGGGCCTAACTTTAAACTCTTATTATTGGATATTAAATTTGGGCAATGAATTTGTGTGTCCTTGATCACATATACCAAGACCTTTATTCCCTTCCTCATATACTTCCACCAAAGCCAACTGGGGTCGCAGAGTTCTTAGGCACGAGTGCCATGAACTTGTAAATCTTGCCCATCTGCTCCTTTTCAGTCAAGCGTAAATATGATTGATATAGCAGCTCCTTATTGGCCATCAGATTTGCCGATTTGATGAGTTGTTCAAATCTGTGGCCTGCGCCCATTGTATGGAGCCAGTCGCCTTGTTCTTCTGGGCCATACGTGTCCACCTTATTTTGCGCGATGAGTTTTAAATTTCCAAAATCGACGTCAATGGACAAGTCAACTTCTCCGGGGCGGAAGAATGGTGACACGAATTTATGTTTGTAGATTCCACGCAAGGAGTTCAGCGGAACGTCATCTGCCGGCCCATAATCTATAATAAGCGCAGCACCTTGTCCACCGGAATTATCATCGACAAGGTCCATAATTCGGCTCATGTACAATTCTGCATCGGCACAGATTTCTATTCTCGAGCCGACTGGAAGATCCTTGAATCGAGTACTCATTTTGGGAATATTGGATGACGGAGTCTCTTTGATAGAGGCTGTGAGATGGAACTCAGTGTTGAGTTCATCAGGAGTATTCTCATGCGCCACACTGTTGGTATTTTCAGCGGGAGGCAACTTCATTTGTGTGTTCACCACTGAAGGGGTGTGTTCCACTAAGAGCTCTCTCCAGCCGTTTTCTGTTTTCGTAAATGACTTAATCGGCAACGCATCAAAAAACTCGTGCGCCAATATATAGTTACATTCACCCGGGGACACTTGCACATCCTTTTCCGTGTCTACCCACATGATCCTCTGGCCCCACTTGGATACTGAAGAATTGAAGCCGTCGGCATCTTTTTCAAAGGCTGAATTTGAATTACAGAGAGCTTTCCACTGTTCCTTACGAAGCACGTTCGACGCTTCGATGAGCCATATTTTCCCCTCGATAGATTTTCCACTTTTGTTCGCAAATTTGGAAAACACTTGCATCGCATCGTGAATGAGCGTTCCTCTTCCGGGTCCAAACTCAACGAAGTTGACTTTCAGTGGCTGGCCCTGAGAAGTCCATACAGTGTAGAACCAGATGCCAATCATCTCGCCAAAGACGGAGGAGATTTCGGGCGAAGTAATGAAGTCTCCACCTAAAGCATCTAACGGATCTCTTGTTGTGTAATAGCCTAGTTCAGGATGTGTTAGACATTGTCTCATATAAGCCAGGAGTGAGATTGGGCCGGTCGTTTTGATAGTTTCCTTAAACAACTCCAGAAGCGAGTCTACTTTGAGAGAAGTTTTCAGCCGGTTCTTGGGCATATTGCCTTTCTCAGCATGCTGGAAGTTTGCTGAGCTGGCGGGAAATTGTGCAATTTTTCCCAAGTTTTCTCGGATATCATGTGTTCCTTTGATCTGCTGCTCTAGCTTGCTATACTGGGATGTGACGAATGCTCTAGCACTTTCGTACTCCTCCTTAGTGAATTTACCAAAGTACAAGCCATTTTCATGAACAATAGAGTCATGTTTGCCTTGGTCTCGTGGAGTCTTTGACTCTTTTAAATGGTCATCCGTATTCTGAAGACGTCCACGAGCTTTATTGCCCAGCAGATCTTTCGAATGTGCTCCTCTAGATGGTATAGATTTTCCTTTCGGGGAGTTGAGTGCTACACGGCTGAGATATAGCGTTCCATGGAACTGTCTGATCATGCTTGTTTTTGAGTAGAATTGCAATTTGAAAAGTACTGTGCACCCGCTACCCGCATCTACTACAGTGCGTAAGAGCGCGCTATGTAATCATCAAAAGCCAAAAAGGCACTCGGAAAACTTTCAGACAGGAAAAGGATCGAGCTACATGTATTTTCATTAATTAAGCTATAGGCTTTTACAAATATTGACAAACTTTGCCGAATAATTAAACTTCTTTTATATGGTTTGATAGAAGCACCACCCAAAGCATGTGTATATGTTGATACATGTGACAGATTGGCCGGGGATTAGGAGAAGCAGAACGCATGAGCGCATTGCAATTGGAAGCGTACTCTAACGGTGATAACCACCCACACTCATACCTTTGGTTCAGCCAATAAAACAAACGAATCCATGTAAAGGATCTCTCGACGCTTGGCGTTCTTTTTGATTTGACCAAAAGAGCCTCTTCTCGAGCGAGGTGATTGTGAGTCGCTTTCATCGGAGCTAGTTTCAGAGACCTCCTCGTCAACAACAAATGTCTTCTTCAAGGTCCAGCCGAGTTTCTCGTAAAATCCACGGTTGGCCGCATTTGAAGACTCCAAGTAGCACCAGTGGCCACTCATGTAGTTTTCTAAGCAGTGGTTGATCAATTTTTTGGCCAAACCATGGCCTTGCATGGTCGGAATAATTCCTACGTCACCAAGATACCAGATAATGTCGGAGGTCTTAATTGAGGAGCCAGTCGACAACATCTGCTCAAATACAGAGTCACGCTCACGCTGCAACTGATCTTCCACGACTCTCAGAACCTTCAGTCTACACTTGGCCAACGAGGAAAAGAGATTGAACTTCAAGGAGGTGGGATGAATGTTGGCCAACGACGACATTGAAATAGGATACTCGAAACACTTTTCCTCACCGTCGTATACAAGCTTGTTCCAACAAGCCACGCCCAAGAAAGGCACCTTGCACAACGCCAGGTGCTTCATGCGCTGCTGGATCAAGTCCAGCTCCAAGTTGTTGTCTTTGACGGCCAAAACTAAGCCGCCCACAGACATACACTCATATACGGAAAATTCAAAGAATGACAACATCAAGTCGTGCTTCTTTTTGATGAGTCGAGTGTCGTCTGGTGCATACTCAATCTGGGTATTGAGCACGTAATTAATAAACGGGTCTTTGTCAAATGCCAATGCAAGCGTCTTTGCCACACGGCGGTAATCCAGAATCGATACGGGGGAAATGGAAATATTAAGGGGTTTTTGATGAGCGGTCAGTCTCAGGGAACTAGAATTATTTAAGATACCCGTGCTAGCACCCTGAGACTGAAGCAGTCGTGGTTTTCGCTTCTGGTTGGATTCATGGTCTTCTTGAATGACGGAAAACATAGTCGAGCATAACCTAGACGCAAATAGGGGGTAGGCTTTGGTGGAAAGTCGGGGTGTTTGTGTGGCTTTATTGACTCAGTCTTGTAAAGCTGAGGAAAAAGAAGGGCCAAGAGGCGCCACGCACTGGGCAAGTGCAAGGATATTCATATAAGAATACGCGGAATTGTCGCCCCGCGATAGCGTCGACTTTCCGCATCGAGGGCGAACCTTGTGTAAACCGCGATAAGCGTCCGGAAAAAAGGGGAGGTCCTTTTCGGCTTTTTGGGCCCAGTCGCACCTGCGACCAACCACTGCGGGCACCGGACCGACATGAAGTGTTTGTCTCTCTTAAGAAGATGTGCCATACAACAGAGTCGGGACTTTCCGACAATTTAAATTTCTCTTCTGATTATTCTTAGATTTTTACTTAAGTGGGTCTCCTTTGACTAAGAGAATGAGTATCAGAGGATTGAAATAAACAGGTATGCTTTAAAGTTTAATAGTTTTCCGGGCCGGCGTGGACTTTATTCCTTCATGCTCTGGCCGTTTTTTTTTAGTGCATAAGGGGCTGCAATTGGAATGGCGAATAAACCGTGAGCGACACATCGTTCCGGATATCTCACTGTGTAAAGCTTCTATCTAAATAAGAATACTTTCGAGCTCAAGACTCATGGCAAAGTTCCAACAAATGACATGTCATGTGTCTTCCCGACATTTGGCGAGATGTCCAAGAATAAAGAAAATCGAGGTCTGTCACTTTTCAATTTCGGTCTTTTTTTTTTTTTTTTTTTTTTTTCTTTCAATCCACTGGAAGTTAAGATGCAAATGCCTATCATTAAACTTTTGTAAATCTAAAGAAAGGAATCACAAAAGAGACATTTCTTGGACGTTTTTGATTTTTGATTTTTGAATTTTTTTTTTTTTAACACCTTCTGAGGGATCAACTAGAACAAGGCTTACTTTGGGCTTGCACGGAAGCCCATTTACTGACAGAAGCTCATGTTCACGAAACCTGGTCCACATCAACTTCTCCATTATGGCGTTTTGGAACAGTTATCAAAAAACTTTCTCTTCTTTATCAATTTGATTCCAAATAATATGATTTTAGCTCGCTTTACCCTGACCAGAGTTGTATTCAATCTACATCGGTGCTTAGATCGTTCTTGAAAACGGCTGCGAAACTTTAGTGACGTAGATGGTCTACAAGTCGATAATTCCACAAATTTCTATAGGACTCACCAAGAATAACTATAGATTCAAAGGGGGCTTACAAAATTTATAAACAAATCAGCGTCTCATACAATGATAGTTGGTGTTCATTCCGTATTTTCTATCATTCAGATTGAGAAGTTGGGGAAACAAGCTTAGCCTTGGTGCGGTCCAGATCCCACAATGGAACGGCTTTGTCCACCGATCCTCACATTCTCGATGAAATACGAGCCCCTCCCAAATCATTGTACCACGACAGAAATAGATTAATACCAACATATAAAAACCCTTTCTTCTCAAGCTCTCTTATTACTTTTAGTAAATAAACTATTTCTCGGACGCGTTGGACATCCTTTGGTGAGGCAGTTCTGAAAACCGGTGGGCAAACAGTAAGATGAGTTTGATTTTATTGCACACATAAAAAAGTATTTCTAGTCTTGCTCAAATCCCTTATATCACCCATACAGACACCAAATGAATAAAATTAGAACTGAACTTTTCACTTTTTTAATTATTTTTTCGTTTTCCTCCGAAGGGCGGATCCTAAATGACATAACTTAAATGCCTTGCTGCATCACCTCAAGGCCTTGCAAGCAAAAAGCCCCCTTTTTCGCAACGGGCACTTTTCTCATCACGTGCTTCCGATTTTACTTCCTATTGTTCGTCCCATTATCAGCGTTAAGTCCTGCGAGACTTCACTTCACAACCACCACCTTTTATTCTTTCCATCCGAAAACCTGCCGCACATCAATCGATTCCAACATTTTTTGTATTTTGGATCGCATTGAGTCATTTGTTGTATTCTATATCACATACGTTTGAACTGTGATTTCGTCTGAAGGTAGTCCTATATTCTGTGACGAATTCCTAAGGGTGTCTTTGCCTCCGTTTTGCTATAAAGCCCCCTTGATCTTGCCAGTGCTCGCTTCTCTGGGAAATCATTTCTGGGATCTCTCGACCAAAAAATTGGGAAGTCCCTCCACTCTCGCTGTTTGTGTACAATCAACTTTACAGAACACTTGCGAATTAATCCATACAAGTCTTGCTTCTCGAATCGTGTCTGATAGCTTTGTTCTTGAATTCTGGAGACAACCAAGATTACCTGATTGGTTTGGTTATATTCTTATTGAAAAATCTCGAATTCCAAAAGCCGTCACGCAAAAAAGTTTAGGAACCCCTCCGAATACTCCCCTTCAGGAGACGAACCCACAAAAAGTTTATTTGGTGGCATTTACAAAGGAATTATCCTCATCTCCAAACTTTTAATTGCTCATACAATTAAGCATGGGAAATAGCCCCTCGAAATCAAAGGGTGGCGTGCCACTCACAAGAACCGATACTGGTTCGTCGGCCAAATCGTCTCGGTCGATAAGGTCTCGGATTTCGCTTTCTAACGCAAATACAAGCGACTCATCCAAACAGCCTCAGCGAAGGAGTCTGTCAGTATCTCTACCGAACTCGCAAGAACCGAGTGAAGAAGGAGCAACGACGCCCAATATGACCCACGCTTCAATGCGCACCCCTGAACCAAAGTCGCCTATTCTCATGTCCAGAAACGCCACAGATACCGATGTCACGGCAAAGCTTTCGATTAATGGAATGCACAACGGTGACGATCTTTCGACACCCCTCTCGCGGTCATCCACCAATCATTCGAACCGCTCGAGCTCGTTTCTAACCCCTCAACACACTGGCCAGACAGCCGCGCAAGAAGACAGATCGGACGCTATTTCGGTTTCCTCGAGGAGATCCGGGCGATCTCTTTCAAGTTTTAGTAATCATTCCAGGCGTGGATCGTCCAAGACCTCAAGAGAGATTCTTTCTAAGCAACCTGAACTCACAAACAATATCGATCTCGAGGGTTACATCCAGAGATTACTCGACGCGGGCTATCTGGGTAAAAGATCGAAGGTGGTTTGCTTAAAAAATCACGAAATCCAGCAAATATGCACCAAGGCACGAGAAGTGTTTTTGCTGCAGCCGTCGCTTTTAGAGCTTTCTCCCCCAGTAAAAGTTGTGGGCGATGTTCACGGGCAATACTCCGATTTAATCAGAATCTTCACCAAGTGCGGATTTCCGCCTCTGACAAATTATCTCTTCCTTGGCGACTACGTTGATCGTGGAAAACAGTCCTTGGAAACAATTCTTTTGCTTTTGTGCTACAAAATCAAATACCCGGAAAATTTCTTCCTTCTCCGGGGAAACCATGAATGTGCTAATGTGACCCGAGTATATGGCTTTTACGACGAATGTAAACGTCGATGCAGCATCAAAACATGGAAGTCCTTCATCGACACTTTTAATACCCTCCCTATAGCTGCCATCGTTGCGGGCAAAATCTTTTGTGTTCACGGAGGTCTCTCTCCGGTGCTCAACTCGATGGATGAGATCAGGAACATTGCCCGTCCTACTGATGTGCCGGACTTTGGCCTTCTCAATGATTTGCTATGGTCGGACCCGGCAGACACGATAAATGAGTGGGAGGACAATGAAAGAGGCGTCTCTTATGTATTCTCCAAAGTGGCTATCAACAAGTTCCTACAAAAATTTGGGTTTGACTTGGTGTGCCGAGCGCACATGGTGGTTGAAGACGGCTACGAGTTCTTCAACGATCGAACGCTTGTTACTGTTTTCAGCGCGCCTAATTACTGTGGAGAGTTTGATAACTGGGGTGCAGTCATGAGCGTATCAGAGGAGTTGCTCTGCCTGTTTGAGCTTCTTGATCCTTTGGACTCAGCTGCTTTGAAACAGGCCATGAAAAAGGGCAAACAAGAACGCAAAAATGCCCAGCTTCTTATGCAAAAGGCCGAGTAAACCATGGCCGATAATGAGTGCTTTCATTCTTGTTGAGCCGCGCAACTTTCTGGGAGGAAAATGTGGGGTAAATCTCCACCGTGTAACTGTAGGTGTATGGCGCAGTACGCTTTAACAAGTATCTTAATTTCTTTTGCTAGCTGCCAAGACATATATTGTGTTTGATTAGACATCGAGTAGAACAGAATGCCCAGATCGTAGGTGGTATAGCGGTCGACCAAGTTCGAACACCTTCTGAGCCGCCCGTCACGTGATATGTACCTGATTTTAAGCTGCCTTCTTTCGGCTTCTTAAATCTAGGCTTGATCAAGGCACGCTACAAAAATGGCAGAAAAAGACTATCACTATAACCTAAATACCGAAAATTGTGGAATTCTCGATGATTTCTCCCAGAAAATTCACATTTGGATGCAGAAAAATGATGAAGTTCTCGAAAGGTTGACCAGCCTAGTGGATACAAAATTAAGACTACCTCAATTTGAGGAACACCAAGAGTCTAATGTACCACTAGATTATATGGTGAAAGCAGATCTACCAAGAGAACTGGATTGTCTTTATGAGAGTAAGACAGCTAGTGCAGTAGTCGCACATGGTGAAGAAACAAAAAATACCTCCACCTCTCAGGCAAAAACACAACTTTCAGACCATACAGATGCCGACGACTATCTTCGGGATCACCTTGAACAAAATTTACAACTAAACTCTATTGCGTATGACAAGTCTATGTTTGACAGTGTGTCAAATCCTCGCATCCGTCAGCTACTTGTAGATAACTACCGGCTCATTCAAATACGAGAAGCCAAGCGAAAAGAAAATCAAGAAATCTCACAGATTCTTAACACTTATGACCAACTTCTTCAGGATGTCATTGTTCCCCAGCTCTCGCAAGACGTGAGCAAGGGCAATCTTGAACGCATTTCAGCGGTCAGAAAGCTGTGTTACGACCGGAGATTTCCCCTTGAGGACAACGTTTGGGCAACATATTACGAGTATATGTGTCATCTCGAAATGATACGAAAAGTGACTCACAAGCTCGTGGAAGTCCTTCAAGGCCATATCCATAACGAGCAAATCGAGCGGTTGGCTACACAATTGAATATAGTCGAAGACTTGATCAGGCATGTTTACACTGGAGATTTGCACAGAAGTCGGGACTGGAGCCTTCGAGAATCAAGCTCACCGTTGAAGAAATGACGAGGGTCTCGACTTGAAAATCAAGAATTGAAAGCTACATGGGCGATTCACTACACTTTCCATCATCATAGAAGTCATAATCATTGAAAAATAACCATTGAAGAATGTAATTGCGATTGCAGTGAGATTGGTCGAAAACTAGAATCCTTTCTTTCTTATCTTTTCAAAGTGCCTCCAGAAGGAGAGTCCCCACAAAGGGATTTCACGCTTCCTTCTTCTGTATATGGAGGCACAAAACTAGACAAATCGAAATTTTGAAACACGTATGCGGCGCAGCTGTATTGGACTTGCCCTGTCTGCGCCCTTCGAAGAGAAATGTATAACTGAAAGCAGGAACAATCTTGCAGAGACCATTTCCGCAGATCGAACCAAACTGTATAGTTTAAAAATATGCCCCTTCCAGTGAGAGTTACCCGCATGTGCAAAGTATACTGGATTCTATCAGATTCCGTTGGGGCTGGAATAGTCTTGAAGTGCATTTAAAGCACAGGCAGACCCATTCTGAAGATCAAATAGGACCAGGACCGGAGTTATGAATTTTCAACTTGGATCTGGACACGACTTTCTTCCGACGAAGGCGCCTCGTCCGAGAGAAGGTTGTCAATGGGCACTTTCCGCTCCGGTGGTGATTCGTTAGCCAGAGACACGGCTGGGGTCAGGTCACCAATATCAAACTTGGAATTGAGTGACGGTAGCGGCTTGAAATGACTATCTGTCCCCAGAGCCAGGGTGTTTTTGGAGGATTGGGAAATGCTCGGTAGCGGTCCGATAGATGGACGGCCTGTTGACGCAACTACCGAATGTGACCATGGGCTCAGGAGCCCAGGTGAGCTAGGATGCAACCCCATGGGCGATTGTGCAGGTGCTTGGTTGAATGACTGGCGGAAAAGCGGTGATAATGGCGACACCATCGTACCGGCAATCAATGGCCGAAGCATGGGGCGTGTAGGGTCATGCAAGTGGCGGCTCGCGAAAGTAGGCACTGGAGGCGCTGTTTTCAAAGGAGGGTCAATGCGTATGGACGACATGGACGGGGCTGGGAGACCGCGGTTGTGGAAGTTATCGTCAGAATACGATTCCACGAGCGAAAGAGGACGAGGCCGAATTTTGGGGTTGAATTTGGGCGGTTCTCGAAGAGTATTCGGAGAGCTGCTACTGGTTGAACTAACCGACGCCGGTAACAGGCCTGGTACTCGCTTCAACATGTGATGGGGATTCAGGGCCAGGGCCAGGACAGATTGGTCGTGGTAGTATTGTGGGTGAATCGGATAGCCTGTAGATCCCGAGAGAGGCGGGCTCACAATCTGCTTTCCATTTGTAGGGTCATGAGGAGGACTGGTGCTGAAACGAGGGTACGTCACATCGTGGTTGGCAAGTGGCCCAAGTCTTGGACCAGGGGTAACAGTGATTCCTGTTATGGACCCCGGGGACGACATGGAAACATAAAGCTGGGGCGTTTGCGGGGCACGAAGATTATCACCATTTGCTTGTGGTGTCTTCATATAGTTTTCATATGCATGCACAGTCTGTTTGTGTTGTCGGAGGTTGTCCAACCGCGAGAAGTTCTTGGAGCAGTGCTGACACGAAAACGGCCTTTCACCCGTATGTTTTCTGCGGTGTCGGGCCAAGTGCTCTGACCGTGTGAAGGATTTGTTACAGTTGGGGTACCCCGTGCATTGAAAAACCCTCCCTTTGAAACTTTTCTTGCCGCTGCGAGATTCCTTGGTTTCTGGAACGGGGCTCCTGGAGCCTTTTTGCTCTTCTGACCCCAATGAGTCCTGATCAGACATGATATCAGTGAGATTGTTGATTGCTAGGGGCTCAGTGCTAGAGGTTCAGGCTGATCCCGGTGGGTTTAAGAAGTGGGAAGGCCTGGATAAGGATACAGTGTCGGGCAATGTCAAAAAACCGAATCAAGCACAGAAGCAAACACTGTTTCCGATGAGAAAATTGGTGCCAGAGTCTTGCGTATTGACCAATATTAGCAAAAAAGAAAATGTTGTGTGTGAACGCGTGTGCGATATGAGAACAAGTGAACACGACAAGCTTCAGCCTCGTTTTCCTTAATTTTTTTTTTTCTTTCCGTGATGTCTTCTTCTTCTTCTTCTTATTCTTTGCGGTTCCTTTCTTTGTTTTAATTTGATTTGCCCGTCAAGTTTCACAACCCAGATCCTTGACACTCAGGAGGACGAAGCGTAGAAAAAGGCACACGGCTTGCTAAATCACGAGGCAATGCGGCGCTAGATCGAGCGGCCGGCGAAGTGGCGGAAGACTAGAGAAGAACGTGGACTTGGGCTTGGGTCACGATCCGCGGAAGTGTTGAGCGCCTTGTTGGTTGGATTGTAACCCGGGATAAAGACTTTGAAAGCTATGGGGGTTTCCACTGTTGATTAATATGAATTATGGAATGTTTAGCCTGAAATAAAAAATCCAAACAATCGGAATGCGAAGATGTCAAGATGTGCAACTTTAATAAAGAAAATAGTTTTAAGATATACGCACCGCAAGGGCGAGATCGGAAAAGGGTACTGCTTACGCGCAGCAGGGGAATGCAGGAGGCCGCAGAAAGGTGGTTCTCTGCCACGGGATCCGACCTCAAAACAGGAGACGAAAAAGGGGGCCGAGCCTATGGCGCAGGAACACCTTTCCAAATTGCAGCTTGATATCTCGTGGATTACATCCAGCTTGTAGAAGCTCTACAGTTTGCATTAGCAACCTATGCCGAGGCTCGCATTCCGACTTGTTAAGAGGAATATGGAGTGCTGACTTGTTCTACGTGTAGTGACGGAATCGGTCGTTTGGTGTTGCCGTATTTAATGTGCGGGAGTGCATATATCAGCAAAGGCACAGGCACAGGCACGCGCCGCGTTGTTCAGCGCCGCATGGAACGTAGATCCAGGACCCAGGGCACACTATTCCATTCTGGTCATGTGAAGATCATCGTCGTGGAAAGTGGGTTTATTGTTTTGTGTGTCCGACTGACGAAACGCGGTGATCTCTTGTTGCAAGTTTACGAATGCGATTAGCGCGTTTCCGCTTGTGTGTCCCAGATCAATCCTGCGACCAGCCCGAGAGTCACCTCCATTGGGATCTATTAAAAACATGCGCACTCAAAGTCCCTATGCTTAGTATGTCCACCACCAAAAAGCCCTTAGGTGAGACTGAACCGAAATGATCCAACCACAATCCTCCGGTTTCTTTAGCCTTAAGTTAGAATCTAATGAGAATGCTCAGTGACTTGGTGGCGACTTCGTGACGGTGTTTAATATGTGGGATCATACTGAAGAATTTTGCGAGCTAGAGTCGCCAATAGATCCATCACTAAACTGCAACATCAAGCGCTGGCCAATCACATCTGGATAACAAAGATCCACGTAACTTGCTCGCTGTCTCCCCCAGGTTTACGAATGAAAATCCTTGAGGTGATGTTGGGCGTGCGTGCAGGGATCTGTATACCGTACTTTTCTTCCTGTGCACACGTGGTCCACTCCCTCCCCCCGTTTCGCCACAACCAATAACCTGGCGTGACCTGCAACTGGGACCCTTTTTTTATTTTTTATTTTTTTTTATTTTGGCTCCGTAGCGTTCCCTCTGTTCTGCAAATATTCTCCCGCGCAGACTCTCGTTAATACAGCCGCGGGAATAGTTCCGCCGCTTTCTACGGCTAGAAGAAGATGCATGCGCGACACTTAAAGTCGGTTATCTGCGATATCCAATGCGAATTCCTATTATTGTCATAGAAGGAAATTAAACTAAAGCGGAAATAGAAGGAAGAAGGACAGAAGTATAATACAAACCTTAATCTGAACGGATCAAATTTTCCATTCTTGGTCCAGCCCAAGGAGGCGTTTACCTGCATACATGCAAAACACCTCAGTGGCTTACAGGTTTTGAAACGCTAAATCGCCAGATGCCCAATCTCAGAATCTCAGATCGCTAAGAATCGTAAGATTGCGCGGAACATTTCGTGTGCCTCGCATGCCAAGAATACTTTCAAGCCAGATTCAGGTTGGGGTCCGGCTCGCTTCAAACAACAAGAAACACCTAGTAAAGTTTGCACCGGACTATACGTCAGCTCAATTCCATCATAAAGTTTGGAAAGATGCATCTCAATGTGCAATTTACTCGGTTACGAGTCCTGAACCTAGCCGAGAAGCGTGCATTGAAAGAAAAAGATGAAACATACGGGGCAATGTCTCCAATTCTCCTCCTCTTTTGGCAGGGGTTGGAAAATCAGCCCATCCGCATGCATCTAGTGTCTTTCAAACAAAAACCCAAATGAACACGATGCTTTTTAAGCCCCCTGTTTTGTCGTGTTTCACGTTTCGCCTAAACTCGCCTTCGCACAGAATAGAATGCGTGAGAAGCTGATTTACGTCCAAGTAGTTTTATTATTTTTCTTACGAAAAATGATTCGAGCGTGATGGGATAACGCCTGCAAAGACTACATAGTTCAGTTTCGGTCAACCGGCATTTTCTCCGTGATTCTGGGGTCTCTGAATCCATGACTCGCAGTGTTCTCTTAAACGTGCTACTGTGAATCCCCTCGAAGCACGTGTCATTCACCTGAACGCGTCGCGTCATCAAGTTCCCTATCAAGTCACTGGATTAGCACATTCACGCTCAGCGGATTCGATCTCTCATGTTTACGTCATGTTTTTAGTTTTCTTTTCCGTTTCTGTTCCTTAGCTACCCGCGAGTAGCTTCCAATATGTGTATTAGTGACATTGATCAAGCAAATACAAACCTGTATAGTTGCTTTGCAGTCTCTTGCTTCATGTAATCATAATGGCCCTGATTCAATGACATCGAAAGTTTGAGCACTCATGAGGAAGAATGTCTTTGACACACAGGCAACTGCTTGGCACCACTATGAAAACTCATTTCCAGGAGTTTCGTCGTATCTATGTATTTTATGGGCCGTGGCGAAAAATACCGAGGCAGTATTTTGGTAATAACAAACGCCAGGTTGATTGGCAATATTGAACAACGAGCAAAATCGTCACGCTGAATCCACGAATTTAATTCCAATGTCTTTGCTAGCCCTTGAAAAAGATACAACATGGATTAACAACACGAAGAACGCTGAGGGGTGGTGTTATCGATACTGACGTCAACTGTTTCGGCAGCCGTGTCGGCCTCAGCCGATGCCTTAAATTCAGGCAAACATGATGCAATTCGTTTAAACAAGAGCTTCACGTTATGGTTAGCCTTCGTCGAAGTTTCAATAAAGAATTTGGCTCCAGTCTCGGTAGCAAATTTCTCCGCTTCTTCGCCACTGACCTGCCTCTTCGCGTTTAAGTCAGATTTGTTACCAACAACAACGATAATAACATCTTCACCACGCTCCATTCGCACATCATTGATCCATTTTTGTAGACTAGTGAATGACTTTTTGCTTGTGATGTCGTAACAAACAACAGCAACATGTGAGTCTCTGATATAGGAAGGAATAAGCGATCTGAAACGTTCCTGGCCCGCAGTGTCCCATAATTGCAAGCGTACAGTTTTGTTGTCTTCTAGATACATAGTTTTGGAAAGAAAATCTATTCCAATCGTAGCGGCATACTGATCGTCAAATGTATCATACATAAACCTCGTTATCAAAGAAGTCTTTCCCACTGCGGTTGTTAGTATTAAGAGGCTAACGTTTCTGATCATCGATTTTGAATTTCACATACCACTTTGGTCGCCCAAAAAAACAATCTTATATTTTCTGAGAAAGGCCTTGTCACTCATTTTCTGGATGATTTTGCGTGGTTATCCCGAGGACTTCGGCTTTTTGCACAGCTGGTCAAATCGCTTGACGTCAGAAGCAACGGTGCACGGGTCTATTGTCTGCACATGTCCCTGTTCAATAGGCCGAGAGACAATATACGTGTAGGCGTGTAAAACATTGAAAAAATTGAATATGGCGCCTGAAGGAAAATTCAAGCTGAAGATAAATCAGAACGCTAATTCTGCTTCTCTTCAATATTTACCAATATTGCCATTTCCTGTGTCTCTATACTCTCTGTGCTTTATGTGCTTTCTGTGCAGCACACGACTATATCACTGTTGATTCAATGTGCATCAACGACTGCCCTCCACTTCAAATCTGCACCACAACAACATGGATGAACAAGAGCTCAACGCCATTCGTGCCGCGCGCATGGCCGAACTACAAAAGGGCCAAAGCCAATCAAGTGCTTCGCCACAAGAGGAGCAGAAAATCTCGGTTCTAGCCCAAGTTCTAGAGCCCAGTGCCCGAGAACGCTTGTCAAGAGTGCGCATGGTGCGCCCCGACAGAGCAGATCAAGTTGAACAGTACCTCATAAAAATGGTATCTATGGGATCTATAACCAGAAAGTTGGGGGAGAAGGATATTGTTGAGATCTTGGATTCTGTGTCACGTGGTGATAAGAAGCAGAACAAGATTGTCTTCGACAGGAAGAATGATGGGGACGAGGACGACGATGATTTTTTCGACTAATCTGAAATAGTTGCCTTAGTTACATTTTTGAATCGGCTATGGGGGCAATATATTGGTGTTATGTATGTAGACCATGGCCCTTGGGAAATAGAAGCAATGAAGAAATCGAGGTCAGAGGAGAGCCTGTTAATCATATTACTTCAGAACACGCTATGAATCAAGTCGATTTTACCAAGATCATTTGGATATCCTGAGTCAGTCGATATTAAACCAGTTGTGTATTTGAGAATGCATTTGTCGAAAGGATGCTCCTCGCTTCTTTGATGGATAGAGGGTAATGTTGGACAATGGCTACCTATTAACATACTCTTGGTTTCTTGCGCGCTGTCACTTTTCCGAATCATTATTCTCGTAGTTGCTTCTGTAAATAATTACTATAATAATTGTATCGTCTTGAATGACTTTGGTCGTGCATGGCAGAGAAATGGCTGCAAATTGGATTGCTTTACGTCAGCCAACTGTTATCATGATATAAGGACTGAAGGGAGAAATTACTATCTGTGGCAGAATTGTAATTACGAACAAATATATTATAATACCCTCATATCTGTTCACTCATTGAGTTTAGCCCTTTCATCCCAACTCATGCGAAGCGATCTACTATCACTTCTTCATATTGGGAAGTAATCATTTTTTATCTCTTTGAGAAGGGAAGCTTAAATGATATTGGAGACAATTGATCTTATAAGACGGCTGGGAATCATCCCGAAGATTCCCTGTTGTAGACGCATCAAAAAATTATGACGACGTTGGGACACCTAGCAATCCATCGCATACAAGGCCATGAATGAAACTTAATCCATTTTATTCAAATGTATCAGGAATCGAAAATACATTGAAAATTTTCTTGTCCTCATTTTGAAAACTAGCGCGAATCACTTTATCTTCCTCTGCCTTCTATCATAACACAAGACCTCTACGGCGCATCTCATAGATGCACTGGTGACTGAGGAACGCGTTGATCTCACAAACAGTTAAAAACTAGACACCGAAGATTCGGTTGCGAAGCGCGCATACGCGAAACAAAAACAAACATCACGAAATCATCAACAACCATCTTAACGGACGTGAAAGGATAGAATTAAAAATCAAAGAAAAGATATCATTCAGTCTTATTGACAATTCCTATACATAGCATACCATGTCGGACAACATACAGGTGGTGGTACGGTGTCGAGGCCGTAACAGGCAAGAAATAGCAGCAAAAAGCCCTGCGGTGGTTGAGCTACCGAACGACGAGTTTTCATCTCAGGAGCCCTACGTTACAATCGCGACTGATCCCTTGTCTACAATCTCTGGTATATCTAAAGAGGTAACTCCTTCTGAGAAGGTTTATAAAGTCGACCAGGTTTATGGAGTAAATGCAGACCAGTCTCTTATTTTCGATAACGTCGCACTTCCGTTATTCCACGATTTCATTTGTGGTCTCAACGTCACCATCTTAGCATATGGTCAAACAGGCTCCGGAAAGACGTACTCAATGTTTGGCGATGGTATGGGTGATAACGCTGGCATTATTCCGCGGGTTTTATCCCGCCTTTTCACGTCTATCCACACAGACTACATGGTCAAAATCTCATGCGTGGAATTGTACAACGAGGAGCTACATGATCTCATAAACAGTGAATTTAATCTAGCTGCAGGTAAGACGAAGCTACGAGTCGGTGTGAGCAAGGAGTCCCAGTCGTCCGTGATACACAACTTGACCGAGGTTCACATCGACAGTTCGGAGATGGGTTTCAATATTCTCAAAGCCTGTCTTGGGAAAAGACGCACCAGTACAACAAAACTCAACGACATTTCGTCTCGATCACATGCGATCTTCTCTATCAGCTTGTGGAAGAAAAAAGATGGTGTAATCGGGGGTGAGCAGTATTGCGTATCCAAAATGAATCTTGTGGACTTGGCTGGCTCGGAAAATGTCAACAAATCTGGCGCAATTAATGAACGTGCCCGAGAGGCAGGACTTATCAATAAGAGTCTTCTCGCCTTAGGAAAGGTTATCAGTGCTTTGAGTGAAGGAAAAGATATAAGGCATATTCCTTACAGAGAGTCCGTTCTTACACGCATACTTGAAGGCTCTATAGGAGGTCGCACTAAAACCGCCTTAATTGCTACCATTTCCCCTGCCAAAGTTAATATTTCTGAAACAGTCAGCACATTGAATTACGCATCAAAGGCCAAGAATATTAAAAACCTTCCGCAGTCTACAAGTGATATCGAGCTTATATCCAAGAGAGTCTTGGTGAGAGATCTATCGGGTCAGATTGCGCGATTAGAGAGAGATCGCATGGCTTCAAAGGACAAAGATGGCTACGTCAGAATCAGCCATCAAAATTATCAGGAATTTTGTCAAGCCCGCACGGAGCATGAAACCGTCGTCAAAGAAAAGGCTGCATCTATCAAGAAGCTTACGGAAAAACTCCAATTAAAAACTGCTGAAGAAGCCTCGTGTCAACAAAAAATCGCTCTACTCGAGGCACAACTTACCGACGCAAGGCAAACAATCAAAAACAAGGACTCTCTCATTTCAGATATGCGGGACGAAAGCTTGAAAAAGCAAACTCTTCTATCGAAGCGCGAAGAATCATTTGCACGGGAGTTGCATAACCTTGAGTCAAAGACAACAGAACTCTTGTCAAAGGCCATTTCACTCGTACATTCTGACTCGAGTATTGTTGCCGAAGACCTCGAAACTCAGAAAAACAAGATTGTTAATTGCTTACAATCTACTCATAATACATTTTCTGATGAATTTGGGATCTTACAGAAACAATTTAGCCCAGGATGGATGCAAGAGATGGCCAGTCTGCTACAGCAAGGCTTAGACATGTCCGAAGACTTAAAACCATTGCAGAAACTAGATATTGGCTCCGAACTTTCTGAATTAAAAACATTGGAGACAATGGTTTCCAGAGGATTGGAGAAAGCATTGTCGATGCCTTCGCATGAAGCTTTGATCCAAGCAGCTACTAAGCAGATTGAGCAAAATCAGAGTAATGCGAAGATGGAACTTCTCGCCCAGTTCAAAAACATTTTGGACTCCACGTTCTCTTCCTACTCTAGTCTATCATCTCTGGCCGTAAGAGAAAATGCTACAAGGTTGTTATCGAATTGCAATAAAGAAACAAGCGCGGCTCTCGAGGTATTATCCCATGGACAAGCGAAAGTAGCGCAGACCCTCGCGAAGAAAACAACAAACCAGGTACAAGCCGTTATGAAATTGCAGAAAAAACTTGAGACGAAAACGAATGGTGCTGGCGCCAAAATGTGTCTAAACTTCGAGCACAAGATGAGTCAGGGAATTCAATCCCTCACCAAGTTGAACAACGAGCAAGCTGACTTTACGATCAACCTTGTCAAGAATTGCCTCGATGAAACCAAATCTATGGTGCGAAAATCGGGCGATGAGTTCAGTACAAGAGTTGAGGTTGGAAAGCAAAATATTCTGTCTCCTTTGAAAGAAGTCAGTGAAAATATTCCACCTTCTGGTTCGCCAAAGGTGGGGCCGAATCATGCCCTTAGGCGATCCCCACAAAAATGTGGGTTGCCCCAGCCCAAGCGGCGGAAGCCCCTGAGTCCTACAAAGACAAATAACTTACAGTTCAGCAGCCAAATTCCACAGTTGAGTTCGCTAAGGAAATTTGGCTAGTTATCGCCTTATGCTTACAAGTTGCTACATGAGATGAAATGGCAGGCACTTGAGTGTTGGCCCCGATATGGTTTGTGCACTACCCCACACTGACGTGGCGCGTTAAGGTCACACACTCCATCTTTATTTAACTACAATATATAGGCACGAATTATGAGGAATAATATTTTGTTATGGAGCCTAGGGTATGCGGCCTTTAGTATTGGATCGTTTATAGCCTTGCTTTATATGCTGGCCTCCAAATCATTCGATTTTCTCACCCTCATGCAAGAGCTCACCGGTAACTTCCGGCTCACGCTCCTACTCAATTTTATAGTGTTTTGCTTCCTATTGCTAGGGTTCATCAGCACCAGCTTAGTGTTTGGCCACATTAGAATCATTGAAATCGAACATATTGCCGACCAGCTACCGTTCTATGCAATAAATTTGCTAGTAATTCTTTTCAATGACGGGAACTTGCTCCTAAATATAGTATGGGCTGGTCTCACTGTGTTACTGAAGGTGTTCCACATTATTACCTTCGACAGGGTCGAGTACTTGCAAGTGCAAGTTGTCAATAGAATGTCGCAACACCAACATACAAAGCTTCAGGTTCTTGTATCGTTTCTTTTAAACGGTTACGTTCTTGTACTTGGGTCGTTACTTGTGGGTGACATTATGTTCGCACGTATTTTGGCTTACGATATCTTCCAGGGAGTGAGCTCAATGGGCAGTCTTCTCTTTGGGATACAATTTGGAGTGATGGGAATTGATTGCTTTGCCTTTTTGGGCAAATTGGCCCTCGATGTTTACGAGCTAATGTTTTACCGGTGTGCCGAGACCAATGAAGAGGATCTTGATGACGAGGATGATCTAGATGAAAAAATCTGGGAGAACAGATCAATCTATGTGCACGGGTTTGATATCATGACTTCGTTGCTAAAAGTTTTGTTCTTTTCTGTGTTCATCTACACATTGTACTTTCATTCACGTTTGGCGTTGCCAATCCCTCTCATACAGGGATGTATTGTGTCGATGCACCTGGTGGTGAAACAAACGATTCAATTCATCAGTAGCATATCGCAATCTCGGCATTTTGAGAGTCAGCTTGCTTCTCCTTCAGAGGAAGAATTGCTCGCCGCAGACCACATGTGCATTATTTGTCGTGAAGATATGCATTTCCCCCCAACTTTCGCTGGTGCTAGAGGCAGGCCCTTGAATCCAAGAAAGCACCCTAAGAAGCTTCACTGTGGCCATATTTTGCACTTGTGCTGCTTGAAAGATTGGCTCGATCGATCTGACAGCTGTCCTCTTTGTCGAAAGGCGGTGTTTAAAAAGAACCAGCCATCCCATACCCGTCACACTGCCACCGAGCCTCCTGCTCAACCAGAACCTGGTCATAGACCTGTTGCTCCCCACCCAACCGAAACCCCTCTCGAAGTTCAAGATGATGGTCTGTCTACATCGACACAACCTGTGGTAACCCCCACGCCAACTACATCCACCAGAATGACAACTGAATTGAGGGCTGGTTCGGCTAGCCCTTCTCAGAATACACTGACGCGTCACTCTACACAAGGATCTTCCTCTCGTTTCTTGTCAAGTTACTCGGCAGGATCACAAAACCGTGCTGCAGAATGGAGCACGTGGTCATCCAATCTGATGTTTGTTCCACGTGACTGGGCAATATTTCCTTTAGAACCAACCTCGAATCCAGAGACATTTCTGGTAAGGCTCTCAGAGCACCAAAATGCTCGCCTAACCATTCGGAGAGGAACGAGTGAGAACTTATACCACCCGTTCCCTTAACGATATACACGAAATAACATGCAATAGACCGAACACAGGATGCTCTGTACCTGAATGCCCACTGGGCGTAAAATTTGAGCAATATGCTTCAAAACAATGATATCGTGCGCCCGCTGAACTTGCCACTTCATTTTATGATCATCAAGGATCATGATTTCCAGGTAGTACAGTAGCATGATCTCTTTTTGAAATTGAATGGGTATTTAGGATATCTAATTGATAATTTGCGCTGTCTACCATCATACTGGGGCTCAGTAAACATAGCGAGTTGTTTAAAGTCCTAGATTTACTTGACAGCAGTGAGTAAGCCACTATTTATCGGGCGATCTTTTCCCTGGACCATACATTTATGCACCTGCTCCGACAATACTTAGAAACAGTGATGTCGTCAGGCCTCGAGCCCAACATAGTTTATCCGTGGCATCCGTTGTTTCAGAAAACTTTCAGTAGACTAATTTTGATGGTTTAGATTTTCCAACACCAAGAGAAAGCCTCATCATACCATGAAGTAGTTTTAAAACAAACATTGCCCCATATTCACTACATTATGCCGGCGTACTAGAATCAGACTCTTTAGGTGTCATACTTCTGGGAGTGATGTGTCTTCTCTTGGGTACTAGTGATACCAGCGGATCCTCCAACACAAGCAAGTTCATTGGACGTCCTTCCACTATATTTGGCATTAAAAGAATGTCTAAAGCGGCCTTTTTGGCCCCAAAGTTTTCTTCAGTTATGCAGTGTTTCTTTAAGTGTGACGTTTGCTTAGTATTTTGCGAAATTGTTTGCCCACAAACCAAGCATATTTTCCTAGACTTCAGTAAGCAGTCAAAAAACGCCAGGTCCCACGTTTTTCCTTGAGTGCAATCATTGGCCACAAGTCTGCCCCAGTATTTTTGCGGCACAGACAGCGTGGGGTTATTTGTTCTCTGAACTTTCCCACGTCGAAAGCTGTAAGCAGTATCTGGTTTTGACTCATTCGTGGCAATCAGATCAATCATGAATTTGGTTTCAACTAAAGGAGTTTCGATTGGTTCACCGGTTAGTCGAGCCCTAGAAAACTCGATCTCCTGTTCCAATTGCGCCCTTGGAATTTTGAAGTTGTACTTCTCGCAGGCCTTCATCAACGAAGATACTTGAGCCATGTTCAGAAATACACGGGACTTAATCGACTCCTTACTCGCAAGAAGCGACATTTCTTCGGCCAAGTCTCCAATTCGGGGTTCCATTTCCATCGAGTTTTCGAGGATTCCAAAATTTTCGTACACCGATAGAAGATCTGCGTTTTCGCAAAGGCAGCAAAGTATCAACATGTAGTGGAGTACTCCGTCCAGATCAAAAGGCGGAAGAAGCACAAGATTGTCCACTTTTTCACGAAGTAACGTGTATTGCTTTTCCTGTAAGAGATTCCAAAGCGACACAACTGTGAACATGGGACTATGGTTTTTGGAAGCATTGCGGAAAACGGGCCCGTGATTAGGGGCATGCGATACGTGATGCTGATACGCTAGCGGGTACGCAAGTGTTAACCACTCGAAAAACAGCCTTAGCTTCATTTTTTCGAGATGACCAAGGTTAACTTTTCCATAACCGCTGCCATCTGAGTTGCTCTGTCGACGGGCTTCTTCAGTCAATTGTGTGAGAATCTCGACTCCAACGGGCCATATTGAGCGGATATCCACTCGATCGAAATTCAAGAGAATTGCAAACGCCTTGTACGCAGATTGCCACTTTTTGCGTAATACAGATAAATGCATGAGCGCAGTGATGGACTTCACGTGTTGTCTGTGGACAGAAACATACCGGGTGTTCTCCGTGTCTCCTGATATTTCGAGACCAGCTTTACGGAGTGTGTAATGATCTCTTACCCATGAGCGAGATGGGTCATTTCCCAGGTTCCACAGCTTGAGGGCCAGCATGGCTTGACTTACTTGTGAAGGAAACCGATTGTGGGGATCATCTGAGGCATCGGAGTCATCGGAGTGATCGGAGGCATCGGAGGCATCGGAGTCATCGGAGTGATCGGAGTCATTTGAATCACGTGAGGATGTTGCCGATTCATCGCTGCTATCATTTGCATGATCCTCTCTATCATCGGAGTCTGTTGAGTTATCGCTATCGCTATTTGAGGATTTCGAGCTTGAACCGGCTTCGTCGGGGAGCGTGCCGTCAGTGCTTAGCTGCTCCTTCTGCCATTCCTTTAAGATACGTTTCTTCACGATCTCATCATAATCCAAAACTTCGCTTGCCGGCCGCTTCTTGTTCAAAAACTTGTATGTATCATCAAAGGCTGCCGAATCATCAGTTGTTTCAAGCCAGTCCTCAAATGTATGTTCCAGCAAGGGGCGCTTTTCATAAAGCTTCCTGATTCGTTGAAGCAACTCAGCTTCTTGGACCTCGTTGGGCTTCAAATGCCCCTGGTTCTTAATCTGCAGAGCAACCCGTGAAATCTTGTCTTCTTCAAGAACATGGTGGAGTCGTGTGTAAGTTTTTCCTCTCGTACGGCGCTTATTAAAATGCACCACATCTTCGAACATCGGAAGGTCTTCTTTGAAATTTTCAAAGGGAGACTCGGTTTAAATGATTTGTGGTGCCAAACACCATATTAATTAACGTCCCAAAAGCCTGATGGCCTGTCACCTGCACAGGGAGGCTCTTCCAACTGAAGGATGTATTGTCCACCCAGACGTTGTGAAAGCAATGAAGAAGAAAAAAGGAGGGAAATGTTTTCAATGAACCAATAAATCTAACAGATTTCCTACCTTGTCAAGTTAACTAGGGTGATATTGGTCTTCTTGCGTGTTGCGATGGACTAATTTGAGATGAGCGTGCTCGGCATCTGATCTGGTTTGCATAAATGTACTGGGTTGGCACAGAATTTCAGGTGCTCGCAACGGCTGCAACATTCGTTGGAATGTATAACTTAGTACACGAGAAAGGCTTGCTAAAGAGCGAGAAATAGCAAGCAAACCTTTTTTTTTTTACCTAAAAACAATTAGAGAATTAATAGAAATACACGAGACCGTCAAAAATGTGATATTGTGGCAATCTACATGGGTTGTCTCTGTTGTCAAATTATAATTCGCGAAACATTATGAGTAGGAGTCTCAACCTTAGTTGTGCAAGCATTTTTCGTTTATTTTATACCAATTTTAGTTTTTTTTTTTTTTTTCTTTTCCTATAACATTCAAAACTTTTGAAATATCTCGTTCTCATGGCTAATAGCGGACCAAACAAGATTTCAGTTTTCGACAAAAGTGTAGAGTGTATTAAATCCAAGGATAATGGTATCTACAGCATGAAGCTACCGCCAAAAATAAGATATTGCATTTACAAGTCGTGTTTGTTTCCATGTCAGGTTACTATTTACAAAACTGGGCATCCGTTTAGAAGCCCATACCTGGCATACCGCCCATGCCACCCATGCCACCGGCTGGAGCAGCAGGGCCCTTTGGTTCTGGAGCGTCAACTACAGCACACTCAGTAGTGGCCAACAACGAGGCAACACCAGCAGCATCAACCAAACCATTCTTGACAACCTTGAATGGGTCAATGATACCGGCAGCAATCATGTCGGTGAACTCACCTTTAGAAGAGTCATAGCCTCTGTTGAATTCGGCCTCGTCGTAGATTTTGCCAACAATCACAGCGCCCTCCTCACCGGCGTTTTCAATAATTCTTCTAGCCGGCTTGGTGATGGCAGATTTGATGATCTCCACACCTAACTTCTGGTCGAAGTTTCCTGCCTTGTTCTTGACGTCATCCAAAATTCTCGAGGCCTTGACCAAAGCAGTACCTCCGCCTGGCAAGATACCCTCTTGCACAGCCGCTCTTGTAGCATTAAGAGCGTCGTCGTATCTGTCCTTCTTCTCACCAACTTCAACCTCTGAGGATCCACCAACCTTAACAACGGCGACACCACCGGATAACTTGGCCAATCTCTCCTGCAACTTCTCCCTCTCGTACTCGGTGGTGGCAATGTCGTCGTTGGCCTGTCTGATTTGCTCACATCTGGCCTGGATACTGTCCTTGGAACCCTCCCCGTTCAAAATTACAGTGTCTTCTTTTGAGATAGTGATGGAGCCAGCAGATCCCAATTGTTCAATAGTGGCGTTCTCTGGCTTGAGATCCAACTCTTCGGTGAAAACAGTACCACCAGAAAGAATGGCAATGTCACCCAAGGTGTTCTTTCTGTTGTCACCGAAGCCTGGAGCCTTGACGGCACACACTTGCACCTGACCTCTCAACTTGTTCAAGATACAGGCAGCAAGAGCCTCACCCTCAATGTCCTCGGCCAAAATCAAAAGTGGTCTTCTGGTCTGGTTGGATAACTCCAAAGAAGGCAAAATGTCCTGGATCGACGAGATCTTCTTCTCAGACAACAAGATTAATGGCTTCTCAAACTCGACCTTCCCATTCTTCGTGTTGGTGATGAAATAAGGAGAGATGAATCCACGGTCAAATTTCATCCCCTCAGTCACCTCCAACTCATCCTCCAAAGTCTTACCTTCCTTGACAGTGATAACACCTTCCTTGCCAACCTTTTCCATAGCAGAGGCTAACAAGTTTCCAATGTGTGTGTCACCGTTGGCAGAGATAGTTGCCACCTGGGCAATTTCCTCACTGGTAGTGATTTCCTTCTTGTTCTTCTGCAAAAAGTCAACCACAGCCTCAACGGCAGCCTGAGTACCTCTCCTCAAGTCCATTGGGTTGCATCCGGCTGCCACGTTCTTGACGGATTCCGTAAAAATCGACCTACCCAATACGGTGGCAGATGTGGTACCATCGCCTGCAGACTCATTGGTCTTGGAGGCAACCTCCTGCAACAATTTAGCTCCCATGTCCTCAAACTTGTCCTTCAAAGTGATGGACTTGGCCACAGTGACACCATCTTTGGTGATTTTAGGAGAGCCGAACTGCTGCTCGATGAGAACATTTCTTCCCTTTGGGCCCAAAGTGACAGATACTGCATCGGCCAAAGTGTTGACACCTTTCAAGAGGGCCGCTCTTCCCTCGACACCAAACTTAAGCTCCTTGTGGGAGTAGTGACGAACAAGGTTTCTTGCTGTAGATGCGCGTGCTCTCAACATGTTAGATAAAATACTGTTTGCCAACTTAAGGATAATTGATACAAGCTAGGAGATTTTTC
Organism: Metschnikowia lunata; assembly: GCA_030583235.1. Lineage (NCBI taxonomy): Eukaryota > Fungi > Ascomycota > Pichiomycetes > Serinales > Metschnikowiaceae > Metschnikowia > Metschnikowia lunata. The sequence continues at coordinate 97,099 of JAJMHP010000008.1, read as the reverse complement.
AGATGTGCGGGTGGGAGTGTGTGGAAATTTGCACGGTTTATATGCGGTGCCGGAAAAAAGATTCCAGAAAATTCTCACTACTTAATTAAAACTCTCGTCCCCGCGCGGAGACTGTCATTTGCACTTGAGGTCTCCACCTTTATTAGACCTAGATGCAAATCTACATTAGTTTGCAAGTCAAGAAGAGGATAGTTTAAACGTAGTCAAAGACCGTTTTGCTTTGCTTTGTGAATTTAGATAAACCCTGATCAATTTTTTGAGTTTTTTTTTTTGCAAATTGTTCATTGATCTTTTCGGTAAATACCCTGGTTTGGTCGCCACACATCTAAGCACTTTCTCGGCAGTAGCAAAAGCAGCGCGGGCCGGATGGCCTAAAAGTTTGAGGTTCATCGAGATTCAGAGATGCCCTTACTTTAGCAATTTTTGAACCGTAACTACAATTGATGGAGATCGCAAGTGGAGTATTGTGCATTAATTGGGAATCTTCGGTCCTGGGCTGTGAAGTACTATTGACTGGATTTGCCGTTAGACTTGCACACTACAGTAATTAGTAGTTTACATGTTCTGTATAAACTCAATTTACTATCATTAAAACAAACGTCGATCTATTTTTTTTTTTTTTTTTTTTTTTTTTTTTTTTTTTTTTTTTTTTTTTTTTTAGTTTTTGTTTCTCTTTCACGTAACCAGTACGTGAAGCAATTGGCTATTTGGGATGACCCTAAGCTTTGATTCTCTGACCTTAAAATCTTCGGAATTGGATGACATTATGTCAGCTAAACTGGTAGCGAGACATGTTTCTATATTTCTCATTGAATAAACTATTCCAATCAAGACGGTCCTTTTCCATCGTGAATTCGTCCCCATTATTACTGAACAACTGGTTCAAAGCCTGATCAACGGGGTCGCTGGTTTTGGGAAGTTGATCATAGTTGTAGAAAGCACCATTTGCCTCGAGTTCTCCTTGTAATGGATTAACTAATTTTGTGGAATATGCCGAAGACGGCGGAGTCACATATTGCTGTTGTACTTGAAAGGGCATTGATGGATCTCCCATGGGACGCTCGTGATTGGTAGTTATAGGCGGTTGTTGAGTGATTTCACCGTTCATCGGGGCCCCTCCATTTGGGTAGAACCCTTCTAGAGAGCGAGATGCGGAAGTGTCCATGCCTTGCCACCATGGATTAAACGTATACGAGTCCCAATTTGCGTAAGGAACCTCATTTGTCAAATCTGGATTTCCAGCTTGAGCGGGAATAAAATTAGGATCATCATTCCAAGGGACACCAGGACCACTAATCAAGACAGATTTGCTGATGAAGTCTGACTCCATATTGTGCAGATCAGAACTAAGACTCTCAGATGTTGGAGGCGACGATTTATTCGACTCACTGCTGTTTTGATCATCTCTAGTAAAGCTCTCCAATTCTGGCAGTTTATCGTCCGATAGAGATGCATCAGTTTTCCTTTGGACTTTGAGGTCTTCAAACTTCTTGAGCAAGCCCAAAAGAGGTTTGCCAATATCATCGTACTTTCTCAAGTTGATGTGATTGATATAATGAGCGAAAGCCTTGAACTGCTTTTCCAAATTGATGTAGTGTTCGGGTTGACTCGTTATCAACATCATTGATACTTTTGCGAGTAGCATCACAACGCATATATCCATACTAGCAGTACAGAACTTATTGCTGATCAGGCGCAGATCGTTGTCAGAAGAATTAATTTTCAGCCACGTTTCTGCTTCTATCTTGAGAAGCTTCTGGTGCACAATCAAGTATACCTCTTTGGCCATCTCCTCAATAAGGTAAACGGTGGAGTGCTGTTTGGGCACGTGCAAGAATGGCTTGTTCAAGAAGATAAGAATATAGTAGTAAAGAAACTTGAGGGTGTGATTCTCTCTTGCCAAGTTTTTAGATGCATTTAGAGAGGCATACAGCCATGAGCATGCGGGGTCCAAGGATTGCTTCCATTTGAGCAACTTCATGTTGAAGACCTTCAGCCGATTGAACTTCAAAAGGTAGTTGATCTTTGGGTCTTTATCAAAGTTCACCGGTTGATATGTAGATCTCACCATATGCCGCGTCATTTCAATTAACTCCACTGAATACTTCACATTCAAAAAGTCAATCTCACTTTCTCCCTCAAGTCGAAGCACAGGCACTGAGTCGCGCAGTAAAGACGGTCTCCGCCCCAAAGACATGGCTAGGTATTGATCAATAATCAACATTCCCATAAAACACCGGTTTGAGATCGGGCACGCATTGGGGCCGTGTGGAATATCAAACCCGACGTCCAAGCCTACGCGTATCCCAATGCCCACAAACAACCATGCCTTTGAAATCTGTCCTTTGGAGGCACAATGTAACCCTAACAACGTATAACATTGAGATAAGGCTATTGACAGGGATAGAGTGCGCAGGAAAAGCTTTTGAAGAGTATAGTCGCAGTAGGCCCCTGCCTGTTCGTATGTGAGCAGTTCACAGTTGGCACAAATGGCATAAATCAACTCTTCGCTAAGAAAAGGCCCAGATAAGTTGCGCTCCTCAAGTTCTTGCAATATACGTCTCCGATCAAAAAGTGTATGAAGGGTCCCGTGATATTGCCTTTCAAAATAGCTGCGAACAAGACCCACCACATACTCATAGTCCTGCTCGAGCGTGATGACCGGTCTTGTATTTCCATTACTATCAGTTGTACTCGATAGCAACGGCTCAGGCTCCTGCGCAGAACCCCCGCTATAGTAGTAGACATTTCCGGCACCAAAGTACTGATCATGCTCTGAAACAAACAGTTGTTCCGGGTTTGTGCTCTCTACAAGCTCAATATCCTCTTCGACATCGATATCATCTGTTAGCCGGTCAGGTTTCTCAACTTTTTTAGGAAACGAAATACAAAGAGATTCTAGTTTTGCAGCTAGCTCCTCCGGTTCTTCTCGGAGAGACACCAACTCCGCAAGAGTGCTCTCCAACACATCGTTGTTTGTTTCCAAGCTTTTAATATAGCCTATGGAAAACCGCTGAGACCGCCTATCCATAGTATTATAATCGCAGCGAGCTCGTTTCTTCGCGCAGCTGGAGCAGGGATTGCCTCCATCACATTTGCGCTTGATTTTGCGACAGTTTGAACACGAGCGCTTCTTTTTCTCGCTGGCCAGCATCGAAATCAGGTTGACTGGTGGTGTTTAAGGTACCGTTGGTTTCCAGAAGAACCCTTGAAATAAGGACGCCACTGGATGGTGCGAAGGAACGCAGGCACGTGATAAACGGAACGCAGTAGTGTCTAGCGCGCAGGTGAAAAACTAAAACAGAAAATCTCCCAAGATCGGCTGCTTGCGTGTGAACATGAATTAGACTGCGCACAAAAAAAAAAAAAAAAAAAAAAAAACACTCAAGGGGACAAGGAGAACGAGGCGCAGGAGACGGGAGCAGATTGGTGTATTTCTTTCGCTGCTCATCTAACGATCGAAATTTCAATTCCCTTTAAAAAAAAGGATGTGCAAATGCAAAAGGAATATCCGGTACAAGAGTTTTGGAATTTCCATCAATTCTCCAAAAAGATTGTATCTTCCGAATTAGGAGCACGCTTGACATATTAAAGAAGACAAGCACTGCGCACACGGTGCTTCCGTTCGAAGATACACCTCTTGCAAAAGAGTTTCAACCCTGGAGAGGTTATTCATATATTAATACTAGTATTCGTATTTCTGATGAGAGTATATATTCGCTGTATCTGGAAGAGCAGACCTTCTGGCTTGAGATATGATATTTGTAGACTCTTTTGTCTTCAACTTGAATTCGACTTCTTCGTCTTTTCCAACCTCTGATAAATTCACACCCGTCTTCAAAATGTTGCAACCCTGTCCCTACCCTGAATGTTTGGCTGCTGTTGACTTGGGGCTCACAATGTTGAATAATGCCCCTAAGTTTTTTTCTTTACCATTTCCAATTTGTTCTTTATCGTCGCCTGGTGTCTGTTTGGAAGAAGAGACTTTCTCGATTTGGAGCTGAGCACGAGAATTTCTCCGGTTTCTACTGGAAACAGCAGCGTCTCTTTTTTTGGCCACTCTGAAATTCTTCGCCCCAGCATCTAGTCCACTGTCGATGCCGTTTGATCTCATCTTAAGGAGGCTCCTGCAAATGTGCACCATAGTCAAGAACAGGTCGTAATACAGAATAGTTTGCACCCAAGATGGGTTCCTAAGGCGTTGCACTAACGCGTTCTTAAACTCCAGCTCACTAGCTTTATCCCTCGAGTATTCATTAATACGCCAAAGCATCTGCAAATGATTCAAGATCTGGCCAAGGGAACACAGAGTTGAAACAGCCTTGAGTTGGTCACTCACGGATGGTTTTCTTTCGGCAGGAGTGTAAAATTCTGAGGCAAACCAACTCTTAAAATCTTCGTATGTCTCAAACCCTTCTGCTTCTGAAACCAATTCAGCCAAATCCCTTGCACAACCGGTTAAATAATCAATACAAATGTTAATTCGCATGTCATCATCCACGTACCGTTCAGTGTAACGGTTCATATACGCCATGAAATTTATTGCCGCTTTACCCCGTTCTATATCATCTGGAAAGGAAACCCCATCAAAATATGGCGCTGTAGAGACGGCATCCGTGAGTGTCTTTCTCGTGACAATATCCTCAACTTGATTCCCAGTGGCGGTTCCGCTGTTCAACTGTTGATTTGTCATAACGATTTGAGAATACGGCGACTCAAAATGATAAAGAAAGTGTCGCACAAGAACTCAATATTGTGAACTGAATTATAGATGCATCCCAGATTTAGAGACAGTGACTAAGGACGGTGCGAAATCTACACCTGTGCCGCTTTATCGGAAAGTGCTTTCTATCGGCATGGGTTGCGCGGGTCTAAAATCTTCGATCCTTTCGCCTAACCTTTCTCGCGAATGCATGCGTGGCGTGTATCCAGGCAAAAACAAGGTTTTTCTGAAATGCATCTTTTTCTGACTATAGAGTGTATATAAACTTTTACACACAAACAAGTCCGAGAATTCTGCATTGTAACTGCAGCTCTTCATATAGACGGCCAACTTGCAGATTCAGCTGTGAGAGAGCCGCACTTCTACTTTTGGGACACGTTCACACAATGATTTTCTCAAGTAGCAATGAAAGGCAGTGTGTAGAACTTTGAACTATTGTCTGAGGCGAATGCAGCATTGAAGAACAGGACTGGGATGATGTACCGTGTTGGCTGGTCGAGGCTAAGTCAACAGAAGTGAATGGAAGATTTTGTCTAATCGCGGCCATCACAGCGAATTAAATGAAATTCGCTGAGCAGCTCTCTCTACCGGATCTCAAGCTTATGCATATTTTTCAGTCGACGTTATTGGAATCACTCGATACAGCAATATAGCTTTCATTGTGTCGACTCTCATACAAAAGTACAGAGCTCCACAAACAGTTCTTTTTACTGTTACTTGAGATGATCATTGTGTGAGCGTGTCCCACATGAAGAGGTGCAGCTTTACCACAGCTGAAGATGCAAGTTAGCAGTCTATATGAAGAGCCGCAGCGAAAATACAAGGTTTTCGGGCCTCGTTGTGTATATAATGTTACATGTAAATGGACAATTGTCAGGGTTCTTATATCTGAACTATGTATTAATTGAGATCTTCTAGTAAAACCAGTCTAGCTTGCCAACACTTAGGGTTGAAAAGCAGGTCCTTATATAGTTAGATCCGACTCGGGGTCGGCTCACTCGGTAGGTAATAATGGGTGCCAAGCATTGCACCAGCATTATAGTCAGAGTCGACTTGGCATCGACTCACTCGATTGGTAATAATGCCAAGTGTGTAACAGCATTATTACGCAAGTTATCATTGTTAAGCAGTTGACTGCAACTTGCCTAAATGAGACACATCGCAACAATAGGATTATCACCCAAAAAAAACGACATTTTCTCGCGGGAACACGTGTCTTTTTCCTTCTTCTTTGAATGTTAGATCTGGGCGAGAAAATCTATTTCTATTTTTTTTCCTTTTTCCTTCTTGAAAGAGAATAATTACAGAATGTTACTGCGGCGAGCTCTGACCCAGAAATGAACTAGCGCAAAAGCTCGTACAGTGATACCTCGTTTAACTGTCGCCATCCTAAGCAGGACTCCTGCCAAGGACTTGAACCGCACGAAAGAAAAAAAAAAAAAACAATGTTAGCGCGCAAAACCTTAAGTATGGGATGCAGGTCTCCTACTGGGCAACTCCCGTTTCCCGTTAAGCCTCAAGGTTAAAATCCTGCTTAAAGACGTTTTCACTTTTTTGAGGGAATGGACAGAAACTATTAATCTAATTTCATCTGGATCGAGAGAAGCGTCAAATCACAACCAAACATAGAAAAATGGAGGATTTTAATCGAAAATAGCATGGTTCTGTGTGACTTTGTTTTTCGCTGACTGCGACTCTGCGAGGTGTCTCATTTAGTCAGGTTGCATTCAGCTGTCTAACAATGATAACCTGCGGTAGTAATGATCGGGCAAGGAATCTACAACCTGGGTCATGGAATACAGGATATTTGCACTCACTACTACCACGGTAGTTAGCTGACCCATTATCAGCTCCAACTATATAATGACCGGCTTTCCCACCCTAAGTGTTGGAAAGCCAGACTGGTTTCACTAGCAGATCTCAATTAATACATAGTTCAGATATAAGAACCCTGACAGACTCGATGGAAAATTACGACGGCACGCATACTTCAAGTGCGAATATGCCACTGAAAAGTTAAATTTCTGGCCGCCGTGCAATTGACATTGCCATGCAAATTCAAAGGGCTGGTCGGCGTGCGTCACACCCAATGCTAAGTGAGGAAATGTTGATCATTGAAGAGGAAGAAGAAAAATTGCGTCAGCATGACTCTTCTATAGATCGCTGGACAAAGACGAATTGTACGTTTAGTCCGGATACAGCTATATAAAACAACTGGAAGATGAAAGATAGGGCAATTTTCAAGCAAAACTTTTCAACCTGAACCCATTTACCCGTTTAAATCAAGTTTATGACTTTTTGAAGCTCTTATATACAGGAAATACCGGAAAACTCCCGTTACCCGTTAACTTTCGGAATGCTCGAATAATAACTAATCCCTGCTGAGCGAGGTTTCACTGTAGTACAACTACAGGTGTAAACATTCATTCCCTCTTTTTCCCCTTTCTCCAAGCAGCCACTGTTTATATTGGTATTGAAGCTAGAAATTTCCACTCGTTTTTTTTTTAAAGAAATTTTGCATTGCATAAATTTTTCCAAAAGAAGCTTTTATATTGAAGGATCCTGCTAGCCAAGGCTAGCGACGAAAACTATCTACCATTTAGAAAACCCTAACACGCACCCAGATGTTTACCAGGCGCCCAAACAGGATGCGGGCTACTCCTAACTGTCTTACCGGCCCAGTACTTAGGGCCGATAATAATTATTTTTTTTGAAAGAAACATCATATTGCAGAATATCATATCCAAATCTCGACGTTTTGCAACCGTCTGTACTTTTTTTTTTTGAAACAACAAAACTCGGGGGCCGGCAAATAGTCACGTGATGTTTGTTTGCTCGAAACAACAAAACATTATGCTTTCTTTTTCTTATATCGAATCCGCGGTAGTTTAGTGGCTAGAATCACCGCTTGTCGCGCGGTGGACCGGGGTTCAATTCCCCGCCGCGGAGTTTTTTTTAGCTTGCAAGCCACTCCAAGTTTTTCTCATGAGAACAAACGTGGACAAAGTATAAGCGTTGCCATCCCAAGGAAATTTCATGATCTCAAATGATGGTTTTGTCCCTATCACGGCTATTTTTTATGCAGTTTTCCACCCTTTAAAAGGCACACAAATCGTGCACCAAGTTCCAGAGCAGTCAATTGGCAGTACCGACTCAGTGTGTGAAGAAGAAGTACTCTTCAATTTCGATACGGTGAAGAACTACATCATTCCGAAACCACAGTTGTGCAACAAACTTGTATCGTTCAAGATCAATGAATTCCGGGTCTTGGGCTACCCTGTGAATATTGAGGGCAGTCATTATTCAAGAAACTCATTCAATTTCAACTTCGGGTTTGTGTTGCCGTATAACTCCGACACCACACCATATGAGCTGGCCGTGAGCAGGATGGGTAAAATGTTTCGTGCATTGGAAGAACAATCACTTCTTTTGAGCAAACTTGATAAGGAGAATGCATTTCTAAACGGGGATGAAGGTGTTGAATTCGCGAGTCGTGGCCTTGAATATACTCCGGGACACACCAAGATCAGGAAGTTTTCCCTTCGGTCAATTGAGTCACTTATTCACCAATTGTATCAAGATTTGAACAACTACTCTGAGTGTTGCATTCCTATCGATTCGGCAAATAGCGTGGACATTAAATTATTTCCCAAGCTTCCGCCCCCGGTGAACCTAAAGGCACACCAAGTTCCGATCCTGACAGTCAAATTAAACCTGCTTATCGATGTGGTGTGGGATCCGACTATGGTGAAAATCTTACCGTTTGTAAATGGGCTCAACTCTGTGAAACAGATCAGTGAATTGGCGGAAGCTGATTATCTCCTTACAAAGCAGTGTATCCAGCACTTGATGCATTATCAGTGTATCATTTTGGTGGACATTTTCCAATTCAGCAATATTTATGCCCCGACAAACCGAATTGGGAACTTTCTCAAGACAAATTGTATGGCCGAGGAATGCCAGGCGTATATAATCACTACAAATAATTGGAGTGATCCCACACCATTCAGCTCCCTCCAGCATACTCCAATACCTTCTGCGACCCCTGCCAGTCCAAGCATTGCTGGTACTCCTCTGAAGGATGCTTCACAAAATGCCAAGGAAATTTTAGGGCAATCACCTGGTGGACATAAGAATAACTTAAAGCCAGGCTATGGAGAATCTGCAAGTCCTCTTACACGAGGAGTGCTTACTCCAGGTATATCTTCGGGGCTCCCACATAAGAAAGTCGAAGTCAATATTCCTTCAAAAGCGACATTATTCTACCTTTATCGACTGCTCAATCAGGGCCAAACTATAAAAGAGTGGTATATTCAACATCAAAAACTTCTAGCGAACATCGACATCCGGCGCTTCATTAATTTTGGCGTTGTAAGAGGCATCATTTACAGAGTAAACCTGTACCCTATTCTACATTGGGTGTCCAAATCCTTAGAGGCTGGCGAAGAAAGGCCAGATGAGCTTGAAGAACTTTTAGCACATTTTCAAAGTAATGTGGAGTCGAAGGTTAAATCAGAACATGAAAAATCTTTAAGCGCCGCCGAGGCTGGTCTTTTGAAAAGCGTGGTGAGAGAAAGCAACTTGAAGATGGGAAAAAAGACGCGAACTGTCAGCTTCAATTACCACGTTGACCGTGTAAAAGACAGTTCTTCTCACCCAAAGGTGGATTTCAGGTCTTCCGGGAGTTTAAAAAATGCCCCGGAAATGGACGTGGAGGATGACTCGGCTGCAAATCTAGACCTGGACGTATTCGACAGTGATTCAGATGAGCCAAACAATGATCATCCTCGTGGGCATAAAGATACGCATGGAAATGTCACTGAGGATGATGATGATGAAGCAGACGCTGATGCTGTTGAATCTCATGAGAATCAAGCCCAGCTGTCTGAGAATAAAGATATTGTGACTTTGATTAAGCTCGTGAGAGGGTCTCACCATTTCGACTCGATATGTACGGAACTACAAAAACCACGTTCAGAAGTGGAGAAGCTTCTAGATAAGCTTGGTGCACATTCAGTAATTAACTCGTGAGCTGAGGAATACCCGGAGGAATATACTGAGCGTAAAGAGGGAGTATGTCTTACTACTGGGACATAACTATCGTATACATAAAGGTTTAATGAAGTCAGCTTTTCTTTCTTTCTTTCTTTCTATTTTTTTTTCTTTGAATTTTCGGACGAGGGCACCGTGTGTACGGATGATTAGATGCATTATTTATACCAAAAACTAGTCTTAACCAGTTTTCGAAGAATCGTTGAAGTAGTCGTCTATTGATCGCAACCCACCCCACGCCAAACTCCGAGAAGTTCGCGAACTCCGCGTTCTGGTATTTCGGAACACACTCCAGTGTCGACTATCCAAACGTAGAACCTTCTTTTTTTTTTTTTTTTTTTTTTTTTTTTTTTTTTTTTTTGAATGATACATCTGATTGGAGAGGGGGCGTTCGTAGTCTGAGCTTGCCCAGTCTACTTCTACCTAAAACTTTTTTTTTTTGTTTTACTAAAATAAAGCCCCCCTGATTGTTGAACTGGGGAGAATATAGTCTTTGGCCAGTTTTTACCAATTTTCAATTAAGTAGTATTTGGATGGGATAACTGGTGTTTTTAATATTATATCTTTAAATAAAAGACTTGTTCCTCAGGTCAAAATTAGAAAAAAGAAAAGTCTCTTTACATGGTCTGTCTTGAACACAATTCACGTTTGTAGCAAATTACGATCAGTGCCTCTAGAACAAACTGTCCCCACTCTTTTAGATATTAAAACATCAAATTTTAGTTGATTGTAAGTTGATATTTCGAAAGTATCAGAGACCGGTGGTCAAATTGCCTTCTCGTACCCATGAAGGACCACCTACAACTTAAACTGAAGGTGAAAGCCACACATCATGTCTCAGTTCAATCTTATTCCACAACAAAAGAACAATATCAAGTTAAGATATCTATCCAGTTCCCCTTCTTGTTAAAAACTTAACTCAGACTAGCAATAGACCGCGCCCCAAGGTGCGGGTAACCCCATGCAGCATAGGCGCGGGGTGCTCATGTTTATGCGAGAGCGAGAAACGTAAACAAAACCACCAACTCTTCTTTTGCCCAAAAGATTTAGTAAAAAATGTCAGGAAAAGGAAAAGTACATGGTGGCAAGGGCAAGTCTGCCGAAGGCAGCAAGGCTACCAGCTCGCATTCTGCGCGTGCCGGATTACAATTTCCTGTTGGCAGGATCAAAAGATATTTAAAGAGAAACGCTCAAAGCAAGATCCGGATTGGGTCGAAATCAGCTATCTACTTGACTGCCGTGTTAGAATACTTGACCGCCGAAGTTTTAGAGTTGGCAGGTAATGCTGCCAAAGACTTAAAGGTCAAGAGAATTACACCAAGACACTTGCAATTGGCCATCAGAGGTGATGAAGAATTGGATAACTTGATCAAGGCCACCATTGCATACGGTGGTGTTTTGCCGCACATCAACAAGGCGTTGTTGTTGAAGGTCGAGAAGAAGAAGGGTCCAAAATAGCCCTAGTGCTTTCATTTGCGTAGAGTAAGCGTCACATGCGTTCCCGTGACCCGATGTACTATATATATATTTTTTTGTATACTAATGTCAAGAATTGATGGAAAATTCATGCAGAGACAACCAAAGTGGGTTTTAATTCTTCGGCGACAGGTGGTATATCGGGCTTAGACTCAGGTAGGCTCTCTGCTGCTGGTTTACGATTGGTTTCGGATGCTATTGTGTGAAGAAGCTCTAGGTCGGCCGTGAGTTGATCAACAAGTTGCTTCATGGCCTTAATATCTTCCTGTAGTTCCGATATATCGTTCTTTGTGTTTCTTTTCTCGGTTTTGGCCTTGACTCTGCTACGATTACTCTCGTATAGTATCAAGGAACCGGCGACCAGAAATATGAAAAGCTCCAGGAGAAAATTGGCGCCTGATTCGACGGCTTTTTTATCGTTCAAGGGTCGGATTTTGATTTTGTTTTCCCCTAGAAGACGCATCCGGAGTTTGATATCGGTCGAATGCACAGTCTGAGCCACTTTGATGCATGCATTTTTAAACGCGTCATGCTCCTTTGCCTGGGCTTTCAACGTCGTAGCAACTGGCTTTGCGATCGTTCGAAGAAGAAGCGAAGTAAGCTTGAGGGCAATTCCACTCATATTGAGGAAGTGTGAAAGATGTGCCTTTCCTAGTTTTCAATCGAAAGAATCGCTAATAATCAAGTGATACCAGGCCAGAGTCAAATGAGTCAAATGAGGTCTTTCGATGAACCGGAAGTTCAAGATCGAGTTTGCTCACTCAATCAAATCACCGGTACAGGTGTGTAAGACACGATTCCTCTGATCTTGAGCCATTAAGTGTAGCACTATGGGCTTATGATATCGGCGAATGCGAGAGCCGAGCCTGGGACGGCGAGCCGCATGGGGGGCACATGACCGCTTCGCGTGGATCCAATCGTCCCGATTTTATAAGAAGTATAACTACTGGACAGAGAATACAAGCGCGAACACAACAGACCGAGATATTTGGGCCTAAGGACCTTTCCAGAAAGTTAATTATATATTTTTCCCGTTCTTCTGTCGTTTTTTGAAAGTCATGTCCTGCGCTCGATTTTGGTGATTGAATTTTCTCAGTGCCGGCTGGCAGGATGGCATGGAGTGGATGGCAAAATACAATTTGCAGCAAGCGCGCCCATATTCAAGAGACACTTCGAATGTATGTTCATGCTCCAGCTGATAATGCATTCAAGACAAAATCTACCTCTTTCTTTTTTGTCATGAGACTTTTTCACTTGGTATATGGTAAAATTTTACAATAGGGTAGAAAAGGACTTCACACAGGAAGAAGCGAAATATGAAAGAAAACAACCCGGTGTCAACAGGTGACTTGAGTGCGAAACTCTCAAAGAATTATCGAGACTGGCCCCACTTTTCGCTTCCTCCGTTTGTTGCTTACATCATATAGAGGTACAACCTCCACAAATGTGTTCTACTAGGAAATATATCATGAATATCTGTAAAGATTCGAAATCGTGGAAGGTCAGTTTTCAGAATCTCAAAAATTGTTTTCTAGCTCCTTAATATTGATAAATTGGGTGCAAATTAAGGGATAGTAACTTCATCCGATCACGAAAACACACCATTCACCTGATCAAAGTGAATTAGAACAATGAAAATAAAACAACGCCTCTACCTCATAAAGTAAAAGAAATCCTTGTCCAAGTTGAGGTTCGGAAACCCCGGAACGAACGTAATTCAAGATCCAGGAATAGCATAGAAAGGGGCAATAATTCCCAGACCCTTCGGTGTATGCCCTCGTTTTTCCTGGTGACTGCAGATGGGATGCCCCGGCTAAATGGAAATTATAGCTATTGTCCTTCTCTGCCGGAGACTCAGCCACTTCGGGCTCGAGAGTGCATCCCATCAATATTATCCTGACTGAGATAGGTGGCGATACAGTGGGGCCCGTATCGAGTGCCATACAATTTATGGTTCCAAGGAAGCCCCAAAAAGCAAACCTAGTGCGCCACAGTGCTTGTGTTGCTGATCTTAGCAGCCTCACTACAAATACATTGGGTAATTGAGGCGCATGGAGAGAAAAGTACCTACGCGAAAGGCCAATTGCAAGTGAATAATCATTATCAACCTCTATGTTGCAATCTGTGTTCCAAGTACGAGATTAGCATCGGCTAGAGGGTGAGCGCAGATTGCATGAAAAGGGCCTCGAGAACAATAGACACGCCTTTGGGACTTGAAACGGCGCGGCAAATGTTGGGTTGTACCGGGCCCTGAGCTAGAATTGAGTGTCCGAATATGAAGCAAGATCGATGCCACTTCGCAAAACAATGCGGCGTTTTATCCGCCGCTACTTCCTCAGATCCGATGTGGAATCTTACATGTCTGTTTTACTCGGGGACAATGTGCCTTTTAGCTTAAGGGGAGGGGCTGCCGGGCACTGTGTTCCGGAGCCCGCTTTGTTTGACGAATTTGCACCTCATTTTTCCCCGCTCCACAGTTTCTCGGCACTGCTCGACCTGCCTACTTGCATCGGGGCCCAACTCCGTGGACCTAGCTTTTCCCTTCTTGGCCCTAAGCCGCGCAACTGGTTCGTGCAGGCTGCATAATTGTGGGGAGATGGTCGAAATGGCTTGGAATTGTGGGGCATCCACCCAAATTGCACTTTTGCAGTTATATAAAGCACCCGATGACTTGTTTGATGCATCGAGTTTTTGCTTTGCTACAACTACCCGATCAGACATTGTTTAGCCTGAGAAAACTGAAGCTCTAACTGCCATTACAAATATCTGAAACAGAAGCTCATCATGCCGGAGTCGTTGGCAATGGACCACGAAAAGGCGTCTCAGCCTCCAAAGGGATTCTTTGAGAGATCCCGCTCCACCCCAAATTTGGAGTCCATGGATGAGTACAAGCGTTTGTACAAGCAGTCAATTGAAGACCCCGCTAAGTTTTTTGGCGACCAAGCAACAGAACTTTTGACGTGGGACCGTCCATTTGATATTGCACGCTATCCAAGTGACCCCCAGAACGATTTCAAAAATGGAGATTTGCCCGCCTGGTTTATCGGTGGCCAGTTGAACGCATCTTACAATGCTGTGGACCGCTGGGCTTTCAAAACCCCAGACAAAGCCGCCATCATTTACGAGGGCGATGAGCCAAACAGCGGAAGAACCATCACGTATGCGGAGTTGCTCAAAGACGTTTGTAAATTAGCACAGGCCTTGACCAAGTTGGGCGTGAGAAAAGGCGACACTGTGGCGGTGTACTTGCCCATGATTCCTGAAGCCTTGGTGACTTTATTGGCCATTGCACGTATTGGTGCTGTGCACTCAGTTGTATTTGCTGGTTTCTCTTCCACGTCCTTGAAAGACCGTATCCTTGATGCAGACTCGAGGATTGTGATCACCGCCGACGAGTCACAGAGAGGAGGGAAGACCATTGAAACGAAGAAGATCGTGGACGAGGCTTTGAAGGATTTGACCCACGTCAGAAACGTTCTTGTATTCCAGAGAACATCTAACCCACATGTTCCATTCAATAAAGAAAGAGACTTATGGTGGCATGAGGAATTGGCGAAATATGGCAACTACTTCCCACCAACACCAACTAACGCTGAGGACCCCTTGTTTTTGTTGTACACCTCTGGTTCGACAGGAAAACCAAAGGGCGTTCAACACAATGTCGCCGGGTATTTGCTCGGTGCTATGATGACCACGAAATACACTTTTGACGTTCATCAAGAGGACATTCTTTTCACTGCCGGTGACATTGGATGGATCACGGGTCACACGTATGTCGTATATGGGCCTCTTCTTAATGGTGCAACCACTGTTGTATTTGAAGGCACTCCTGCCTACCCAACATGCTCGCGTTACTGGGAGATTGTCGACCGTTACAAGGTCAACCAGTTTTATGTTGCGCCCACTGCCTTGCGTCTTTTGAAACGAGCCGGTACCTCGTTCATCAAAGATTTCAAGTTGGACTCTTTGCGTGTGCTTGGGTCAGTCGGAGAACCGATTGCTGCAGAGGTGTGGCATTGGTACAATGACAACATTGGCCGGGGAAAGGCCCATTTGGTTGACACGTATTGGCAAACGGAGTCCGGGTCTCATTTATTGACTCCAATTGCTGGAGTGACTCCAACCAAGCCTGGCTCTGCATCTTTGCCTTTCTTCGGAATCGACGCCCACATTTTGGATCCAGTAAATGGTGAAGATTTGACTGAGAACGGCGTTGAGGGTGTGTTGGCCATCAAAAACTCGTGGCCTTCAATCACTCGGGGTATCTTCAATGATTATAGTCGGTTCATTGATACATATCTCGGAGCGTATCCGGGTTACTATTTCAGTGGTGACGGTGCTGCTCGAGACAAGGATGGGTTCTTCTGGATATTGGGTCGTGTTGATGATGTTGTGAATGTTTCTGGCCACCGTCTTTCGACCGCAGAAATCGAAGCTGCTTTGATTGAGCACGAAATGGTTGGCGAAAGTGCAGTGGTTGGGTTTGCGGATGATGTGACTGGGCTGGCAGTGGCCGCATACGTATCCTTGAAATCAACCTTCAAGGCAGATGATGCCACCAAGCTTGATGCGATCAAGAAGGAGTTGGTGCTCACCGTTAGAAAGGAAATTGGTCCTTTCGCTGCGCCCAAGTTGATTTTGCTCGTGGAAGACTTGCCAAAGACGAGGTCGGGAAAGATCATGAGAAGAATTTTGCGCAAGGTATTGGCTGCAGAGGAAGACCAATTGGGGGATATTTCAACCTTGTCGAATCCTGGCGTGGTGCAGCAGATCATTGACGTTGTCCAGGCTTCCAGGAAATAATTGTCTTAGGCCAGGCAAATGATCGTTAATTTAAGTATTTTTAGTGCAAATGTTTTTACTCAGGCTTGGCTCCTTTGTGCTTCCCAGTTAATAATGCTGTTGTATAAGGAGGAAGCTGTGGGCAGTGGAGCCACAACATGAGGCTTTATGCCTTTGGAAAGTAGGTATTCTTCGGTGGTGGGCCCAATGCTGGCTATACGAGCGCCCGCAGGCCACTTGTTAGCCATATGACTGACAATGTCCTCAGTTCCCTGAGGGCTGAAGAACACCACCCAATCCACAGCCTTTTGACAACACGTATGGTAGTCGTCAGCTATACTCTTCTTCGGTTCTGTCTTATAAATAACAACTTCTTTCACGCTCACTCCGTTTTCTCTAAGCTTCACTGGGATGATATCCTTTCGAATAGTGCCTGTGAAAAACACAATGCTGCTATTGAATGCCTTATCTTTTTCTGTGTAAATATTCGCCCGTTCCTCCAAAATTAAATCAGCAAGCTTTGACCCATTACCTGACTCACGCCCCCCTCTAACGTCTAAAAAGCCCTTCTCTTGCAATATCTGTTCAGTTGCAGGTCCGACGGTGTATCCGCATTTACATCTAATCAATGCTGCCTTCGTGGGATCTTCTGCCGATATGAGATCAAGACATTCGTGAAGCACTTCCACGGCTCTTTGTGAGGTAATTATGAACATTCTTGTGTTTTCGAGAAATTCCTGAGATGTGAGATACGCCACCGTACTAGAAAGATCAATCGGTGCATGGTCTAATAAAGGTATAAACTCCGGCTGGTGGCCTGCACAGGTGAAGATCTCTTTGTACGGATCAAGTGGTGTGGTTTTGTTCTTTAATAAAAGAAGTCGGAGGCTAGACATGCGTCGATTTATTAGAGATTGTTATGTGGTAGATCTTGTTTTTATTCGTAAGCGGGAAAATTACGTACGTTCGCTGATGCAGTTGATGTCTTCGCGTAAGCAGAATCCCGAACGCGCGATAGGTCAGATCTACGTCGTCTTAATAAAGACGTCGCACCGTCATTTTCAGACCTTCACTACGTCGATACCTCCTCAGGCAATTTTTTTTCAATAAGGTTACTATTACTTAATGCTTAGACTCGAAGATAATTAGGCTGGTTGTTGAATGTTGCTCTTCGTAAACACCTGTGATAGCCTTTCATTGCCCACAACGATATTCCCGATAGCATTGCGTCCCAACTCTTTGCACTTCTCGATCAACTCAACCTTGTACCCTGTAATGGACAGATATGTGAAAAGACCAATAATCATGATCAATACAGGTAGCCAGAAGAATAACAACATCTTATCGTTTCTGAGCGCCTTGCGCGGGTGGTTGATGTATGAGATGACCAAGTCATCTGAGGAATCAGAGGCAACTTCTGTTTCCTCTTGTTGTGTAGCAGAGACAGACTCAAATGCTTTCAGCGAGCTAGCATCGTCCACCGCATTAAGCTGTCTTTCCAAATGCGTCTTGGGTCTCATGAATCCATTGTTAAAGGGGAAGAGATCGTCGTATGAAGGGAGTGGCGTTTCGTTGTCATCTGCAAATACGGCGGTCTTCATCATCTGCCAGAGTCCTGGCTTCACTGTGGCTCCGGTTAGACGTTTCTTGCCTGGCCCTATTCTTTGAGACTCGGCATCCGAGTCTTCACTCTCTTCTCCCGCCGAATAATCATCACAGTAGTCTTCCTCCTTCACTTCTCTCGTCCAGGACGTGTTTGGTTTAATTTCTTCTCGGTCAATTTCATCTTCGGACTCTAGCTCCGAGTCCGCAAAGTCTGACGAATCACTTCCGTAATGGTCACTTTCCTTGGTCTTCCTATATCTTGTTTTCCCACTCATATTACTTCTCGTGACCCCGGACTTTTCCGAAGTAACATTGTTGGCACTATCACGAACCATTCGAGAGACATGCCTGCCATAATTCATCACATACATCGAGTTCAATGAATCGACGCTATTTGACCGACCAATCGCATCAGAACCAGATTCTGAACTCGACCCATTAGTGCTGTAAACATCCTCACTTGCGGCCCAATTGCTTTCTTCGAGCTTACTGAACACATCCAAGACATTGAGATCAGAGTAATCTTTGAGAGTCTTCTCATTGGACAATTTGAGATTCCAGTTTGATTTGCAGTCAATGAAGACGTTTATCAAGTCTCTGGATCCACACATAGAAGCAAAGAACAAAGGAGTAAGACCTTGATTATCTTGAATGTCGATTTTGCACCCGTGTGTTATCAAGAAGTAAACCAATTTGGAGTAGTTTCGCAAGGTAGCGAGGTGAAGAAGTGATTGGCCTTGGCTATTGCACAACTGCCAGTTAGGAATGATGATGGGACAGTTCGGGAGGTCCACCAAAGCAAGAAAGTGAATGAGAATATCTTCAGTCGATAAGTCAGATCTGGAGAGCTTCTCAACTGCCTTATGCGCGTTATTATACCACTCCATACTTTCTTGTTTGATTTCAGAAGTATTATTCTGTTGTGTGATACCCTTGTCACCACTTTCTGTCGAGTCGGAGCCAACAATTCTTTTCGCAATGTTTTTTGCATCCTCTAATTTACCATTCATCTTTAACCCAACAATCTGCAACGCTAGTTCGATCAATTGTCGGTCTGTATCATCCGTATACGTGAAGATCAGCTGTTGATTGCCAATCATCATGTGATCATGATCCTCAAAGCTCACCAACACCTGTCCTGGCAGAGCCGCCGGTGGCAAATAAGTAACTATCGTGCTCTCAGACCAACAATGGGTAGCCAAAGCAGTTTTCGAGCCAAACTTGACCGTAAGTCCAGGGCGGAAGTTGAAGCCCAAAAGAGTCACCTCTATACCACCTCTGATCGGCCCTTGAGCAGGAATGATTTTTTGGATGGCAGGTTGTTGCTCAGATTGTGGCATCTGCAGAAGTTGCTGCAGCAGTCTTTGCCGAAGTAATGGACCACTTGCTGGTAAAGTTTGAGCCAGGAAAAGACCGCCAAAATTGTTGAGAGCAACATTCTTTCCGTTCAAATTGTGGATTGAAGCATTAGTATCACTATTGCTCAAAGGAGAGAAGCCACTGCCATTGAACATTGGATTGGTTGAGGAATTGTACGAATCATCAAAAGATAGCTTTTTTCTCTTGAGGCCTCTGGAAGAGAAGTTTCCATCATTGTTCGTGTCTGTGTGTCCTAAGGCTTCCGATGTAGAGTCATCAATAGAGTTGGGCGATAGAGCGTGCAATTTGTCTAAATCATTGCTCCCATCAGATACACGAGCAACATGAGGGGAGGTGCTGTGCGTAACAGATCCCTCTTTCATTATTGATGCCGAAGTTTTCTTGCGATCCATTATCATGATTGGATTTGAGAGGTGCTTCGCCACAATTTTGTTCTCGAAATCACGCACAACGAAAAGCAATTTGAATCCTTCTTGTTCTTTATGATGTCTGCAGTAACATATAATTCTTGCCGAGAAATCTAACGCTTTTGAATGATCATTAGCCAAGCCAGTTGGAGGAGGAAAGCTGATTATCTCTTTACAATTGAAAAAGATCGCCTTCTTGATCATTTTCTCATCCGTCCAAATATTTTGATAGCTTTTCGAAGATCCGTGTATAGTTGAGGTTGGCGAATCAGCATTGGACTCAGAAGTCCCAGTTTTCGATCTCAGGGCTCTCTTTTGTTCTCTTTTTATGCATCTTGGGCAAATGTTGCAGGATTTCCTTAAATCCGAAGTCATCACATATGTTTCCACGAAAAGCATGTTTTTCCGAAGAAGCTCAGGCAAGCTTTCAACAGGATCTTGCAAGCAAAATTTGCTTTTGGATATTAAGTCTTGCGATATATGGAGAAAAGTCTCCTTTGGCGAGGGGCTCATCATAAATCTTAACTTGATTTGCGTTTCGACGCGTGACGAGGAAGGAAGATTCAAAACATCGAGCTGATAGGGAAGCTTGGACATGGCATCGGCGGAAAAGTCTAGATCAGATGGATCGAGAACATCAATAGTTGGCGGACAAGGATTCATCAGCGAGTTTCCAAATTTGACTTTTGCGTACTCTTTTCTGATAATATCGTGATCATCAAGGGACCGTGCTTTGTATGGGTATTGCGATTCCACTACAGAATGCGTGGGGCTTACATTCAGACTGTAGGAATTATTGGCACGTGGACTCATGTACATAAAGTTGGTGTCATCATTTTTCATACTTGCATTTGCCGAGCTGAATCCAATTTCTGCATCATCTAAAATGCTGGCATGGGTGGTATCAAGTTTCTCGAAAACATGGGAGTGGAAGTTTTCGACAGGATCCTCGGGAAAGTTCTGACCAAGACTCACTGGCGTATTTGAATTCAAAGAATCAAAAACACGCTGGTCTAGAAACTCGTTTAAAATGTCATGGTCCTCGTAGTCTCTGTCTAGTAGATTAGATGGCTCCATCGCCATGTTCTCTTCGGTAAGTGCCATCATAAAGGGGCGTGTGAGAAGGACAACTGCTTGCACGAACCAGGTCTGAGGGCAAGTGAAATAATACTTCTCAAGGTGTATCTTTAAATATACCGTGAAAGATTGTCGAAAGGGCTGCTGCGTGTTAACTTAAAGAAAGAAAATTCCGTTTAATATTGGTTGCGGTTTTGGTTTTCGTTTCGTTTTCTTTTTCTTTTTCTTGTTTCTCCTTGAACTTGTCGCACTTTTTTCTTGTCTGACTGCAGAGTCACGTACACACGGTTATGGCGGGTGTCACGGTCAATGAAACGGAGGGTGCACCAAATCGGACCACTGAGTGAATAATAAAAAGTGCAGGAAAATTGCAATCAAGATTTGGTAGGGGCCGAAGTTTTTCCAGAGAAGTACTATCGACGTTTATTTATTACTTCAGAGACCTACTTCTGAAACGTCATCGATCAAGATAAGAAATATTAACCTATTAGCTACTGCAGGGGCAGGTACTACACTGCTAACCTTAAGTTGCACTGTGTAGTTTCACGTTCAAGATGAGAAAGTTGTGTGGAAAGTTCCCTGGAGATTAAGCTTTGGCCATGTTTACGTTGAAACGCAATATGAATGATTTGAAAAATCCAATTCCTTTTGATAAGCTTTTGGTCTCAGGTAAAATTGTTGGATCTTTGACTATAAATATTGAAAAGGGGCTCGTCTGACCAAAGGGGACTTCAATTCAATTCGGGGCGCGGCGGTCACCTTTCAAGTGAGGGCGTACACGTTAATTTAGCTAGACGGGGATGGGAGCGGCAACTGGAAGGCAGAAAAGATAATCAATGGGCGCGCCATTCTAATTGCCGGACTACTATTCATGTGTGCTCTACGTGTAAGCCCTGAAACAGCAAGAATGCATCTTCTAATTTCCAAACTGAGCTTGTGTAAGATACACATCCAAAACGGGGCAGGGGCCGACCCCCACTTAATTATTTGCTTCACGAGCAGCGAGACTGCGAAATTGTTGGGTGCGATGTTGGGGTCGGTGAGGAAGAGGCGAAGCCGGAGTTCGTGGAGCTCGCGGAGCCCACATTCGTCTGAGTCAGGTGATACATGGTCGAGACATCACGTGATGCTCAAATTCACTCTTCTCCTCTCTCCCTTTTTTTTTTCCCTTGAATTAAGTCAACTCCGAGCGATCCACGTGACCCACGACGCGAAATAGTCGTGCTGCGAAAACCATGATAGTCACGTCATGCGAAAAGCCGAATATCCTAAGCTTCAAACTATCCAATGCCTCGAAACACTCTTTACGTTACCGGCTTCACCAATGAAACTAAGGCCGCAGAACTAGCTCCCGAATTCGAAAAGTACGTCCCCTCTCCATCATCTACATGAATCTCCATCCACATCCCCAACTGTATGGTGTCGTCCGTTCTATTGTCACCTACTCGCTGGTCTCAGTTTTCACACCCAGTCCCGAAAGCATACACGCGGCGATCGCTTCCCTTTGATTTTTCAATTATATGCACTGAACTTTGCCCACTAACCAATTACAGATATGGCGACCTAATCAGGTTGGATATCCCACCACCCAAAACTGAAGAAAGCCAAAAGTTTGCTTTCGTCGAGTACTTGAACAACGAAGACTGCGACAAGGCGCTTGAGCTTAATGGTAAGGTACTTTCGTTTTCCAAAGAAGAAGGGCTTATTGTTCAGCTAGCTCGTTCAGATCGACGCTCAAGAAGAGGCTTCAGAGATGGATCTGGGGGTAGAAGTGGATTCCTGAGAGCGGGTGGATATGACGACCGCCACAGCCGCGGTGGCTACGATTATCCGGGCTCGTATCCTCCCCACAGAGGAGGCAGAGGCGGATATGGGTATCAAAATTATGGATATGAAAGAGGAGCCCACAGAGGCGGATATGGTGGCGGCTATGGGGGCGGCCACGGCTCCTATCCATCTCGTGAGGGCCGTGGTGGCTACGGCGGCTATGGAGGTCGTGGTGCTGGCTACGCCAGTCAAGATCCGGTCTACGGCGGGCGCGATGCATCGTACGGTCTGGGATACGGCGGCAACGGCGGAAGTTATAATGTTGCGCCTTATGCCAGGGAATCATACGGTTATCGCGGTCATGATGAATATAGGGGAGCTGTGCCCAGTGAACGTGACAGATACGCTGGTTCTGGCAGGCGAACCACTGACCGTGATTACGGAAGCGGAGATAGAAATCCACGCGAAGGTGCTCGTGAGTCTCGGGATGGTGTAGATGCCCGAGACGCGCCTTCGGGAGAGAAAGAGTATGGAAGAGGACGTTATTCAAGATCCAACTCCCCAAAGAGAGAAAGATCGAGGTCTCGCTCACCAAGTCGATAGATATAGGCAGAAGTGCCTGGTGGGTAATGCTTTGAAATGTGAACGAAAGAATGGCATTGTCAGCATTTCCCGTGTTGCACAAGAAAAATAGAAATCCCCAATCACCTTCGCTTAATCAGTTGAAAAGCAGACAACACGATATAGATATTTTTTTATCTGTGAATTAAATAGTCTTGAGGTGCTAACCTGACTTGTGCATCTCTACTCTATCGACATCTCACAACAGTCATTAAATAACTGCGATCTTATTGGCGTTGCTTTATGCACCACCCGGTGGGCATACCATACTTCCTCCGCTTAACGTAATCGTGGTGAAAAGGTTCATTCTTGAGATATTGCCATGGCTTGAATGTTTGACTGTAGTCCGAATATTCGTTTCTCGCAAGGCCAAAAATACAGTGCACAACACAAGACTATCAACGTCGACTGATAGGGTCAGGGAGACATCAGAGTTCTCTAACTCCGTTGGATTTTGATACACTTCAATCTTTCCTACTTCGGAATACTTCTTCGGGAGTAAAGATGTGCTTTTTAAGTACGCACAAGCGTCAGTGAACCGGCCGAAAGGCGGTAGTTTTTCCGGAACGTAGCAGCGATAAAACGTGGCGCTATTCCCTTGTAGGTTCTGTAACATGATTGGATTGTTTGGATTTGGAGCAGGATCTTGAAGATCGTCTACTTCAATCGAGTAGCTGTGGTCTTCAATATTGGTTTTACATTTCGATGCTTTAGGCGTCTTTCTTCGACCAGAGATTCCTCGTTCTTCTGTCTTTTTATCTATAAGATTATCCATGAGCGAGGGTTGATCCTTATCAAGAACATGAAGTTTGAGCTCAGGATTGTATTGTGTGAGATAGGCCATTGTAATGGACGTTCCAAACACTCTGAAGCGTGTATTTTTATAATTGAAGTCAGTGAATGGACGATATGTATTTTGAAAAGCAACCACCTTGAATGGCGCTTCACCTTCTGGATGGAATTCGAAAATGTACCGCTTATAGTGCTGAGAGGTTTTCAAGTGCACCGTGCAGAAATCGTACGTCTCGAAATCCTCATTGTCACCTGACTGTGACTCTAGCGGGGGTTTGGGCTTCTCAAAGTATTTTAGAAAAACCATATAGGGCGTTTTCCGTCGGAAACTTGACATATATGGGACCACAACTTTGAAGATAGGTAAGCCATGACCCCTTACTTTGTAATCAGGAGGTACTATGTGAACCCGCGAATCGATCTTGCTTCTTTGAAAGGAACCATTCGCTACTGGGAAAGGCTTTGTACCTTTTGATGCCAAGGAATCGATTTTTCGTGGAGACTTGTTTAAATCACTTTCTCTTCGGCTTGAGCCGTCTTGTCGTGTATCTGGGTACATAACACCCGCATTTTGGGAAAATAAATCTTGTCTTTCTCGATCACGACCTTCTTCCGGAAAGCCGCCATTCATCCGTGGACTTTGTGTGATCGGATTCGATGTCAACTTCTTATAAGTCGTTGCAAAAATGTCATCACTGACCGCGTCCTTTGTTGATTCGACTCTCCTTACTTCGTCGTTCTCATCATAAAGCACAATGGAGTTTTTACGAATTTTGCGGCCATTCGATCGAAGATGTTTGAACATCTCAAAAGATTCCATGTTTGGAAATACGAAAGTAGTGTTTTTTATGAGTTCCGAGGCTATGATCAATGACCGTCGGTAGTTGTATTGGGTAGTGTCTCGGCACATTATTGGAGGTGGCCCGTCCAGAGTATAGATGGTTCTACCATCATCTGAAAATTCCACTGAATCTTCTTCTTGAAAAGATGTCAGATATTGCTCAGCTCGCTGCCTCCTTAAGAGAAACGGGATATATGACGTAAAGTTCTCCTGATACGTGTCCTGTAATTGAGTGCTCGCGTCACGTGAAATTGCCAAGGTTTCAGCTTCTGACAATGCTAAAGATTGTAGTGATACAGTATCGGAATCAGGGACAGACACGGTGGTGGTGGACTCATCAATTTGTGGAGCCTGCTGATTTGAAACCGTGCTTCTTTCCGAGCTTTCGCAGTAGGACAGCGCCTCGATCTCCGACACTCGTCTTGTTGTGTGATGAGAATCCGATCTGCGTCTGAAGAATTTCTTCATGACGGGTCACAAGAAACGGAAGAAGAAAGCGATTGCCGGTAAATAATAATCAAGGCAAATGAGGTAAGATTATCCTGATATATCTTAGGTAATCACTGAGCGCCTTGTGAAGTCGCTAATAGTTGTTCACTTTTGTGAAAGATTCTGTTACCGCTTGAAATTATTTATTTGTAGTTTATATCTCCTATTAGATTTCTGTTTATAACGTGTCCTTCAACAGTCGCCCGAAATGGGCCTCCTCATTGACTGGGAGTGCAGGCAAACTATCGATAGGCGATAATCAATGGCGTGCGGCTCACACCCAATACTGTAGAGGAACTGCGGCGATGCCTGAATTGGTGAGACACGCAGAAGGAACAGAGATTGTTCTCAGTCAAGAAATGGGGGGCAAAGTCGGTCAAAACTTGAATTAAAAAAAAAGATCATTAGATGAGCTTATCTTTTATAGTAATTTAGCCTACTATCAATTGTATAAAGCGTTTTCAAGGTATCTGTCAGACTCTATTTGTATTGAATGAAATCGCTGTCATCATCGCGTGCACTAGGTAGTGCGCAAGTCCTAGGATTAGACGAATATCGAAATCTCAGGATATCAGATTCAAACGAATCCGCTAGTTTTTCTATTCTAAGTGTCTTCAGATAAGATGGGAAACACTTCTTAGCCCCTTAATATCTTCATGCCTCAATGTGGTTCGGATGCCGGTTTCTCGTAAGGCCAAAAATACTGTCGTCAATACAAGACTATCTATATTACCCGAAAGATGAAAGGTAGATTCGAAGGGATTAGATTCAGGCAATGCCTGATATAGTCCAACTTTTCCTACCTCGCTGTGTTTCTTCGTAAAAATACCCTTTCCTTTACTATAAGCCAAAGAATCGACAAACTTGCCAAAAGGTGGTAAATCCTGGGGCACGTAATCTCTGAAAAAGGATGAAAACTCGTCTTCAACGATCAGTTTGATAATGGGATGTTTAGGAGATGGGACGGGGTTTTCAAGCCTTGGCCCTCCCGGAGTTTGGTCGCCCTTCTTTTTCCGTTTGGAAAATATTGATTCGCACTTCTTCTCGACTAGACCTTCGGCAAAAGAAGGTTGCTCGTTGTCAAGAATGAAAAGTTTCAACTCAGGGTTATAGTTAGTGGGGTATGATACTGACCTGGATGTGCCTAGCACTCTAAACCTTGTGTCTCTATAGGTAAAATCAGTATGTGGAGTAAAGTTGTTCTGAAATGCCAACACCTCGAATGAAGGACCTTCTGGAAGCTGGAAAAAGAACGTGTACCTTCTAAAGTAGTAAAAGTTTTTCAAGTGGACCGTGCAAAAATCATATTCAGCTGTCTTTGGGTTCAAATCAAACTGTTCATTTTCAGAAAACTTGCGGAATATCATGTAGGGTGCTTTTGGGCGAAACTCAGACAAATACGGTACCACAATTTTCATGAGAGGCTTAGTATGTATATTCTCTCTCCCGCTCTTTGCTTTAGAGCGGCTCGTATTACTGATTTGCTCTCTATGTTCGAAACACTCGTGTGAAGACGAATTGGAAAACACATACATTGTGTTTCGAATGACCTCAGAGCGTACCACCAATGTTTCCAAGGACTTGTACGAGTCCAAGGAGCGCCCCATGATCGCATTTCTCTCAGGGTCAGAGAATATAGTAGTATTATCATCTTCGATATTCAGGGATGAAATTATCTGATCAGGAACTGTAGCGAGCTGGCTGAAAACATTGTTTGTCATTTGCCTCTTCCTCAATCGTGGTAGGTATGAGTCTGTGTATTCTCGGTAAGTTGGGAATGTGCCATTTTGCCTTGGAGGAAGAATTGTCTCGCTATCCGAGAGAGCAAACGAATTTAGCGATGATGTTGCCTCGTTCATGTTTTGCGTGTAGCTAGACCGCCTGCTCAAGTCAGAAAATTCGGCTAAATGTGCTGTGTTGAGCACCCCCTCCAACTCTGTGCAATTCGATTGGTCGAGAAAAGGGCTAGTCGAACCTTGTGAAAATTCTGACTGTAAGGATTCACACATATTCAGACTAAAAATAAATTGAATAATTAGAGATCTTGGTGGGTAAACAATTAGGCACGTGAGTCTGTTGAAAGTCCGTGATCCACTGATTTATATAACCCCCTGAGCCCGTGGACCGACAATCCCGAAAGGAGTCATACACAAAATAAAATAATACATCTGATCAGAGACTGTACCACTATTTTCTGTGCTGCTGCAAAGCCGCCATATTGCTGATGCATCCTCGTAATTATACGTGTTTGACATACACTCCAGCGCCCCCTGTAACAAGGCAATATATATGAGCTGAAAAATCAAAAAAATTATAAAGGGAATTTGATTGACCAAGCTCTGTGGATCTTTTTCTTTTATTTTTTTCTCTTCGTTTTTTTTTTTCTCTACTGCAATGACTGTCGACCAAAGTTCACTTGAGCAGCTGACCCACGCCTGCAACCGCCCCACTAGATTCCATCAATGCACACAAACTAACCGGGGTAAGACCACACAATTCATCGGAACTCATTTCGAGGTGTACCGAGAAGGTTTGGAAAGTTTGCCACCGAAGTCGCAACGTAAAGAAAATCAAACGCCTGTTTTCTATAACATCACACGCGGCGCATTCCGGAAGTCGCCCTCTTGGCACTCATTCCGGTGAAGACCAAGTTTCGAACGAAACTTGAACCCTAAGAAAGACTGAGTAATCACTCGTTAAGAATCTTCGTAGTTAAAGTCGAATTTCCTCGAGAATCTCTGGGCCATGTGATACTAATTTTCAGGGAACATTTTGTAAGGCGGCTTCGAAATAAGCTTTTTCAAACAGATCGAGACCCATGCTAATACGATTCCGCACACTCCTGGGGAACTACGCATGAGGCCAGGCCCAGCCGCACGGTAATTCAACAATTGCAAGATGTGAGACCAAAAGACTGGAATCATCCCATGGCTTTTTCAATGCAAGGAAGTGGGGGCCTCAATCCATGAGCTTTGTTGCACTGTTAAACTTATAAAGTCGCTGCTCGACGCTCTAGAAGTCAAAATCCAAGAGAACCAAGAGAAGTGGCTGACGATAAAGGTCGATTCCACATTTTTAAATGTCAGTTTCATGTCCTAGGCTAATCATTCTCGCAAATGAACTGACCAAGGTGAAGGAGGCTTAGGAAATTTGCCACCATTTTAGTGGGATAATGCTATAGCGAATCAAATGGAGATGAGGACGTAGTCAACACTTCGGTTACTTCGGACTCTTATATTAATCTTTTTGTCAGAAAAAAAAAAATGAGAACTTTAGGCTCACTATCACACAGTCCCCTTGCACCTGAATTTTGCACCCAAGTCCGTTTCTCAAAGGGTCCTTGTTATAGAAAGATCAAACTATATCTCGAACATTACTCTCTCATTTCCGTTTCAGCTATCCAGATGAAGGTCAAGATCCCAGTATTGAGTTCGACTCAACTGTTTGTGTAGTTGATCCAAGTCACCAATTAAGGATTCTGGTGCGTTCTACTGTTTTTTCCTCTCATTTAACATTGACAGCTGATGAAAGCAATTTCGGAAAAGGCTTTAAGCCTCGTCCAGGGCATTTCCATAACCTCCCGATGAGCCCTTTCTCCTGCTTTGCTTGCAATTGCCTAATTTGACTCGGTTTTGCAAGCATTTTATTATCTTGGCAAAATGTTCTTGACTGTTGGGCCTGATCAGTCAATTGTTTACGGGACGCCGAAAGCGACTGGAGATCTTCATCCGATCCTGGCTCATGTTCTCCAGTCTTCATGAATAAATGAAGTTGACAAGCTTGCTCTTTAGGAGCACCTAAGTACGATTGACTCAGAACTATTATCAATATTCTTCGAAAGGAAGACTTTTGTTCTCAGCACTAGCACGAAGGCCACGCAGAATCCGCAGAATAGCACCTTACCTATGTAATGTGCAGTGAAATGTCTGCGGGGAGCTCTAATCATGCAGGCTCTCGAAACATTTTTTTTTTTTTTTGTCGTCTACTGATGCTGTTTGGAAGAGCGTTCTACAAGTCACCCCTGATCAGGGGAATGCGTATCATACTATCACCCGCCAGAGTCAACAGACCGTGTGTATTTATTCCCCTTTGAACGTATTTACAGATCAATTAGCTGAAGCATCGGAGAAAAATATTCTAAAAATCGTCGAGCCGGATACCATTAAAGTGAGTTTTTATATCTCCTTGATTTCCTTAATTTCGCGAGTATTTTTTGCAAAATATGGTTCTTAAAAAAGAAGAATAATTCAGTTTTCAGCTTTTTTTTTTCCGAATTAGGCAACTGGCACAGCCAGATCAAAGGGAACAGCTTCCAAACACCCAGGACCACGAAAAATTATCTGAACTTGTCATAAAATAAAAGAAAGAACAGAAAGTAAGCTTTTCAACCATGAGCTGATTCGTAAAATGTACATAGTAATGATGCGTTCCCCACTTGGAGCGTTTGCGCTAGGCAATATTCTGTAGACATAACACGGGGAGTACTACTTTTTCGAGAAGTCTCAATCCTACTGGCTCGCAAGCTCCCATTAGATTACCGAGAAGACGAAAATTTTATATTATCAGTTATTTGTTTACCTTTGCCAGAGGGACTCCCTTCTAATTCGTGCACTGCATACCGCAACTGTGGATCCTGCCCTTAGCGAAATCTCACCTCTTAAAGCCATTTATTAATTTCACTTGCACAGAACGAACAATAGCCAACGAAAAAGTGGAGGAGAGAAAAAAATCCAACATGAGAAGCAAAAAATCTCATTTTTACATCATTTTCTTTCCAATCATTTTTTAGTTGAAATTCTTGGTGAAATTTCACACGGAAAATTACTCAGATTGCCACAATGCCCGAATTACGTAGATCGACAAGAGCTTCCACCATTGAGGCTACCAAACGTCTGAGTGAGCCACCTGCCAAGAAAGCCAAGACTGGACCCAAAAAGACAGAAGCAAAGAAAGAATTTGCTTCAGGATCAACCGAGAAGGCTAAACCTGAACCAAAGTCCGCTGAATTGGAAGAAGGCGACGACATTCCAGATTTGACGTTGTTGGATGAAAATGAAAAGGAGGTTTCGTTGAAGGAGGCAGCGAAGAAATCCAAATACTTGGTCATTTTCGCCTACCCAAAAGCATCGACCCCAGGGTGTACAAAGCAAGCAGCTGGATTTCAGAGGAACTACGCTGACTTGCAAGCTTTGGGAACCACCGTCTTTGGATTGTCCGCGGATTCCCCCAAATCGCAAATGTCGTTTGTAACCAAACAAGGTTTGAAGTACCCATTATTGTCGGACCCTACTAGAAAATTGATCACAATTTTGGGAGCGAAGAAGTCGCCATCAGGGATTAAAAGATCACACTGGATTTTTGTTGATGGCAAACTTGCAATCAAGAAGATTCAAGTTAGCCCAGATGTTAGCGTAGAGAGCGCCTTGAAAGACGTACAAAAGTTAAAGGAAGAGAACTCCGGAGAAAAGGATAAAAATGATTCCATAGACACGAAACTGACCAAAGAAAATGGAGAGTCAAAGTGATCAGAAGAAATGTTCAGACAATCGCATTAAATTGAGCCGGTAGTTCTACAAGCTGTCAAGGCTAATGGATGTATATGCTAAAAGAATGTATTGAAAGATACTGTGTTGTAATGTTTGTGATTATCCGGCAATTGTTCAAGAACAGGGCGAGAACAACGCACCTGGTTATTTCCAAAGGTAGCTGATAGACGCAAGAAGCACAAACAAGAATAGCGAGATTTTTGATGCCCACCAAACGTGTTGAATCACAAAGGAGCAATAAGTAAACTCAAAATTCCACGCTTCTTCGTCGTAGTCGTATTGTCCTGTAAGCAAACCAGTTTGTCCATCAAACTCGCCCATCATAGCACGCACAACAACCTCGCGAATGGATTGACGCTCACCAGTGATCTTTTCATGTGAGGCCACCCACTCGCCATGGACCTTGTTGAACCATGTGTCACAACCAACATGGTCATGGCCGGTCAAAATGATACCCTCCTTGTCTGCATTGGGAAATACAATATCTAGCACCTTCTGGGTTGTTTCGTAAAGAAGATGGTTTTGCGAGCGAAGCTTACCATTCTTGTAGGGCTCTTTCTCATAGTTCTCGTAATATATGTGCTCTGGACCATCTGCACATAACCCCGCTTTCTTGTAGAAGGGGATATGTGTGAGTAAAATTGTCAGGCCTTTAAAGTCAGTGTTGCTTTCGTTCAAGTGTTCCAAGAAGGACCAGGTGTACTTTCTGAACTCCTCTTCAAGAGCTGGCCCTTCCAATGAGAGCGAGTCCAACACCACAAGTCGCCAAGCTTCGGGCGTGCCATCATTGTAGTTGATCACGTAGTTGTTTTGGCCAAAAAGCAAATGAAATCTGGCCATATGCTGCCAAGTAGCATCCCCACTATATCCAACGTCGTGATTTCCGGTCAAATTGATGAAAA
Organism: Metschnikowia lunata; assembly: GCA_030583235.1. Classification (NCBI taxonomy): domain Eukaryota; kingdom Fungi; phylum Ascomycota; class Pichiomycetes; order Serinales; family Metschnikowiaceae; genus Metschnikowia; species Metschnikowia lunata. The sequence goes on along the minus strand of JAJMHP010000008.1, from coordinate 65,639 downwards.
GAGGATTGTCATAGTTTGGTTGGTGGGTATCTGGAAAGTACCAGTCATACACATCGTAGTACGAGCGCGATAAGTACCTTTCGTGAGGATCCATGGCTTGTTCACGGGCCATCCATGCATTCCAGTCATAATTCTCATGCTTTTTCCACGTGTCAATCACCGTCTGTTTGTATGGAGGGTCACGAGGAAATAAGCGTTCCACAAACCGACGTGTGCGATTGTAAAACTCACTATCTTGAATCCACTGCAGCGAGAATTGGTCGCCCATGACCGCCACATGGCTTGGCTGCAAGCGGTGTTTCATGGTATGGTAGATGTGACCTAAGTAATAGTCATTTCCATAGTTGTCAAGTCGCTTGATGTACGGAGTAATCCTCCAATTGCCGTTGATTTGAGGATCACCAAAGGTGAGCATATTTATGTCGGAAACACGCCCATTTTCATATGCTTTACGAGTCTTAGGTTCCTGGAGACTAGGAAAGTTAAGAAGAACCGTTTCTAGCCATGGAGCATACGGTAAGAGGTCATTCACGAGGCCATAGCTGCTCTTAACTGTAGTATTGTGCCATTTGCACTGATGTGGCGCATTGACAATGTCTGGATAGAAATAGACAAAAGCATTCAATACGAGAGCCACAAAGAGCACTATTCGCGTTGAAATATATAGCTTCAGTTGGGCCATATTTGGTAATGAGGAGCTTTAGAAAGAAGTGGCCATTGATCTGGTGGTTCGTTTTTTGCGATTGTCTCCATGCATGTGAGGTGCCGTGACATGCGTGCCTCAGCCTCGTCAATGTCCAAGAAAGAGACCACACAAAGCAATGTCAGCTTTCCAGCTTGTAGTCCGAAGTCCAAATTTCCGAATCATACATAGGGCAATGTTTGACTTCGGCATATCTGTCACATAAAGCAATCAACTAGTGGAGGTGTAGTTTTGGTACAGTAAGTATTCTTATTTCTCAGTGCTCACCCTTTCTTAGTTAGCACAGGTCAGCCGGTGAAAAATATGACGTTCATTAGGATTAATAAATGAGCACAATGCAGAAAAGAAAATCGAAAGATCCAGAAGAGAAAAGCCCGAATTCGGAAAAGAAATATTATTTTCAATGATTATGCTCTGTTTTGGTCTTGAAGCTTACTGATGGAGCTGGAGGACTGAAGACACGCTGGAAATTCACCAAAAACTCACCAAATATTCCCCTTAATTCTATGAAAAACTCACTTCTATCATCCTCCAGAAATCTCCTGACCCACAGTTTGCGTTTACTACAAGACTTGACGTGGGATGCAAAATTGATATCTTTACTCACATCAGCCTTCGTAATTTTAATTTTTCCAATATGTTATGTCATCTACTTACTTCATGCAGCCATCAGTCTCTTGCGATCACCATATCTTACAAAGCCTCGCTCAAGGCAGAGTTCAACTTGGAAACCTTCGAGGCAATGGACAAGTCCACCGTCTTGTCACCAACATCTACAATCAAGCCACCCAAAATGTCTGGGTTCACCTGGTTAGAGATCTTCAAGGTCTTGCCCTCGCCGACAAAGGAAGACTTTTGGATGGCCGTTTGCAATCTCTTCAAGATCTTGGAGTCCAAGGCCTTGGAAGAAGTGATGGTGGCCTCAACTACACCCTGGTGAGCGTCAAACAACAAGCCAAAGTTCTTGTAAATAGCATCGAGCTCGTTCAATCTGTGGTTTTCCGACAAAACAGTCAAGAAGTTGGTGACAGTCTTGTCCAACTTCAAGCTCGAGGCAAGCGTGTCAATCACGGTTTTTCTGTCGTCCTTGGACAAAGCAGGGTTGGTCAAGAACTCATTCACTTTTGGGTCTTGCTTCACCAACTCGGCGATCTTGCTCAATCCTCTGTGGGAGGCCTCAACGGAAGACTCTTTCACAGATGCAGAATACAAGGCAGTGGCATAGGTACCGTCGACGCCAAACAATTGAATTGGTGGCTTGACGGACTTGGAAGCCGAGGCCATCGAACGGGCAAAAACACGGGACACCAACATGTTTCTAGATATCTGAGTCTATAGGGTGTTTACCTTTGAGAGGGTGAAAAGGTAGGTTACAGCTTGTAATGTATTCGTCTTGTCGAGCACTGCGAGTGCGTGGGATGGTACGGGTGCTTTTTTTTTGGAGAAGGTATCTCAGTTAAAGCTCGCACCTCGGGCACCGACTATTGATTTTGATTGGCTGGTGCGGGTTTCAATATGAGATTCTGATCCGCACTGTGAGAGGTCGTGCACTAACTTTGAAGCTGTAGCACCAACGGCTTGTCTTATCGGATGTGGTAGGTGAAGTAGGACGAATCTACGGCTTTTGCGTGGTGCTATCTGTGGGGAAGAAATTTGATTTTGATCATTGCAAAAAACCTTGCGTACTTGTGTTTTTTCTCTGATCTGCTCAACTAAATGAAGCCAAGTGCTTTACTGAGGCTAGTCATCTTAATTTTTCGCACCCACGCGGAGCCAGGTACATGCTTCTGGGCCCAAAACCTACAAGCAACACACATATCAATGAAGCAAAGACGACAACCAAAAACGGAAAGAGCAGAGTCCTTAGACTATTGCTCGTATATTCTTCATAGACATACTAACTTCAAGGGAAGTCCGGAGTAATCAATATGATCGGATATTCGACAGCCAGTCGATCAACAATTACACCTGTGCACCAGAACAGTGGCTGAGAAAAAATCTTTCTAATGTCAGACAGACCTTCATCACTAGCGTCTTATCTTCCACCATTCTGCATCGCCATGTTTGCCTTGAGTAAGCGCTCATGGGTCTCGGTGGCTCAAAGCATATTGAGGTTTCAAAGTACGCTGGCCAGGTCACCAATTCTGCCGGCTTTAAGCTCAAACATAGGCGACATGACAGACATGGAAATGAAGGATGAAACTTACAAAAGACAGCGCAAACTAGCTGCCACACAGTTCAAGATGAAACTATACGCCAATGGTGAGAACCAGCCTGGCTCGCTGAACTTCAAGAAGCCAATTCACGACCATCTTCACAAAGGATCTCCCATCAAGGAGTTAACAGTGGTGAAAAAACAAACTGCAGGTCGTAATAACACAGGTAAAATTACTGTGAGGGGCCGGGGAGGCGGGCATAAACGCCGTGTGAGATTGGTTGACTCTCACCGACTTACCTCAGGAAAGCAAACGGTCTTGAGGATCGAATATGACCCCAACAGGTCGGGTCATATTGCTTTGGTGAAACATAACGAGACAGGCAACTTGAGCTACATATTAGCTGCGTCTGGACTAAGAGCCGGAGATGTAGTCGAATCCTTCCGCAAGGGAATTCCAAGTGATTTTTTGCAGGAGATGAAATTGACTAACAACGGGGAAGTCGATGAAGCATTGTTAAACTCAAGAGTCATGCAGAGGGGTAACTGCATGCCCTTAAAAATGCTACCTGTCGGCTCCATCATTCATAATATCGGCTTGCTGCAAAACGGGCGTGGGCAGCTCGTGAGAGCCGCCGGAACGTTTGGTCGTTTGTTATCAAAGGCCCCAGAACAGCACCGAGTTATTGTCAGATTGAGTTCGGGCGAGCACCGCTATGTTCATGAAGACTGCCATGCAACTCTTGGCACAGTCTCTAACAGGGAGCACCTGGTAATCTCCTGGGGTAAAGCCGGTAGAAGCCGTCATAGAGGGTTCAGACCAAAGGTAAGGGGTATGGCCATGAATGCACACGACCATCCTCATGGTGGTGGTAGAGGTAAGTCTAAATCGAATAAGGTATCACAGTCGATGTGGGGACTCAAGAAGTTTGCCAGAACGAGGAAGTTCAAGCACGTGAACAAGATGAAGGTGAAGGATAGACGCGCTTGATTGGTGGCGTTTAAAGGGTAGACATATAATCTTGTACATATAAAAAATAAGATACAAAGGAGCAATTATCAACAAGAATAAGCGGGTCTGACTCACCATCTATCAAAGCTTTCACCCCCTTGCCTCGAAACCACGATCTCGTCGCCTAGCCATACTCCGAAAAGAAACAATGCACTCACACAAAGAGCCAGTCCTATTGCTACTCTTGCTGCCAAGCCGTTTCCCCTAGTTTCTGGTAGTTGGGCAATTTCTTCCGTCGCCAGTGTGTTATACACTGGTAAAAGAGGACTTCGCTCGTCGTACCCCAGCCTTCGTGCCAACATAGCATTCTGTAGCTCGCCAAAAGTGAACACATTTGCCTTTTTGCGAACAGAATTCTTGAACACGGTATTGGCATATGACTCTTTGGAGTGGGTCTTTGGGTGTTCAGAAAGCACTGACAGATTTTGAAAGGAGGTGAAATTAGAGAAATTCAGGGACTCTGCAGCATCTAGTTCAGAGGAGCTTCCAGGTACAGAACTGGCGACAGCAGAAGCGAGGTCGGCAACTTGATCGAGCTTATCTGTAATAGGTGTAAGTGATATCAGAGGGCTTCGATGATGTTTTGGCATGATTGTTGTTGTAGCTTGCAATTTCTGATGCTTCCTTTCAGCGTTGTCTTTTGTGGGTGCAAAAAAAGTACGCATGGCTGCACGATCGCGCCTTAGGATGTGTTCAACGGGCACCTGGAGAAAAATGAACTGGAACGTAATTTCTTGAATTTTCAATGAGAAGGATACTCAAACATTCATGCATCCATCATAAAATTTCAGAAACTGTTTTTTTCCGGGGTAAGAATTGATCGAGCCATTTAACACACTATATTGCTCTATATAATTCAGTTTAATTGTTGAAAGGTGGGAGTTTTCTTTCAGCGGAAGCTTCTTCTAATATCGAATTATCCTATAGTCTCCGATCTATAAGGATTGCATCCAAAATGTCCCGCCGACTAGGTATACTGCTTTCCAAGTAGAAAATGTTGGTCGTTTTGGCTTCCATCTCAAATTATTCGCAGCAATTTATCTACTGAAACTTAAAAATTCAAAAGCTCGCTGATACCCAATTGAAGGTAATGCCAACTTTTTTCTTTACAAGCCAATAGTATTCTAGAATGAAAAGAAGCGCGCGAGACTTAACTCACGATATCTCTTCATTGATTTCTTCGTCTTCTATCTCAGACAACATTCCGTCATAATCGTTGTCGATATCATTTTGGCTTGAAGTCGCGGGATGATTCACCATCAACTTTTCGGCCTTCTTTTTCAAGTCGCCAACGTTTTTATTTGCCATAAATTTTTCTTGATACTCAGCATCGCCATAAACGAAGTGAAGAAGATTATCTGATAATTTTGGCACGTTGTGAGCATCTCGCAGAAAGAACACAATATCATGCACCTCAAAAAAAAGTAAAGAGTTGCGCTTTAAGGCACTTGAGGGCGCACTTTTGAAGGCACGAATGAAGTACCTGTAATTGTCTTTATTGATAAATCTGAGACTGGCATCACGGATTATCATTAGAGTATAAAGGGATTCAAAAGTAATACGTTGTCCGTATCGAATTTCAAACCGTAGAATCGCTTCTCGAGTGAAATATACCGCAATTATATGCGTTGAATCATTCACCAATGCAACCAATCCCCCTTCTTTTGTGGTTTGGCTGAACTCCATGATCCGTACTAAAGGGGTGTATTTGATGCTGGAGTTATTTGGCCCAGCATACTTTAAGAATCTCTTTTTCACCATATCACTGACAAACAAAGATGAATCTTCAATATTCTCCACAATTGACGCGAGAATCCATGACGTGAGAACCGCCACGGGATAAGTCATGTAGGAGCAGTTGCTTCAAGAGCAAAAGAATCTCACAATATTCGGATGATTTGATTTTCTAGGAGCCTCAAGGCAATTTACTTGGAGCTCCTCTCATTAGGAAGCACAGCTGACTTGTGAAAGGCTTGAATTTTTTTCCGTGTGGGGAATTTGAGAATACAACGTTGGTACCATGCGCGCGACGATGCTCGGGACTCGAAGGTAGCAGTGTCCATGTCAAAGATATTCATTTGAAGAAAAGAAGTTATTACAAGAGAAACGAAACTTCATCTTCAGTTTATGAAGAGCAAGACTTTTCAATACCTAGAGAAAGTTAACTATAGGCACCTCCTAGTGCCAATGATGGTGTTATCTATGTATTAATATGTGAAGAGGTGGAGGTATGACTCGCGGCAGTTATTTCAGATCCTGGTCGCCAGATAATCTACGTTTTCGACCAACAGATAGCCTCTGTAATCTTTTTGCCTCTCTTTTCTCTGATTGCTTGGCAGTTTGTTTTTCTTCTTTAAGTTTCTGGCCATCATCCAGAGCAGAGAGTTCAGTTATGGCTGCAAAATATTGCTTTTGGACGTTAATATCACTGTATCGAACAATCAAAAGATCGCTGGCGTAACAAATTGACATCTGGTCAAATGTGTATCGTGGATTGTGGACTATCTCAAAAATATTGTTACCCGAGCGTCCTAGATAGGCTTTCATTTTTTGACTGTCCTTTTGATATTGCTCTGCAGTCTCGATAAAGCTGTGCTTCTCGGAAAACCGCGCACTAAAGTGGGTTAGAATCACTTTGGGGCAATTCATCAATTCTGCAATTCTGACCGCTTCAACAATTGTCGTGTGCTTCTTTAAAAGGGCCTCCTCAATGAGATCGTTGTCCAAAGATGCTTCGTGAATAAGAAGGTCACTGTCTTTGCCAATGTCAGCAAATCTTGGATTGGGTCTTGTATCACCCGAAAACGATACCTTGAAAGTTTCGCATTCATCTATATTGAAAGTCATGCTCACCGAATAAGCCCAGTAACAATGAATTGCACGCGTTGTTTGAATCAGCTGAAGATTCACGTCTTTGTACAATTGTTGTCGCGCTTCGTTTGTCATAGGCTTATGCTCCACTTTCGGGATGCTTTCGTTGAAACGTCCCTCGTTGTATTTCTCTTCAAACTCGCTGATGTGCAACTGCTTGAGTTCGTGCCGTGGTTGACGAATAAATTGCTCGCAACTAATATACACAAGTCTGTTGAAATCGAACATCTGCGTGCGCTGCTCTAGCTTGAACCATTCCGTAATGAAGTGTTGGAATTGCCATGGGATAATGAGATAAAGCTTCTTGGCATTACCCTGGTTATGCTCAAACCAAGCAGTGATGACAGAAACAATACCAAGATGGTGATCTGCATGTAAATGGCTTAAAAATATGAGAGACAATTCATCAAGAATTTGCTTAAAATGCTCCTTGTTATCGTGGCCAAAGTTCCTGACCAAAGATCCTAACGTATTTTCTCCACCATCCAATAGAATAGCACGATATTTGACTTCTCCTGTTTTCCTGTCTACGTAGGGAATCCTGACAAGATTGGAGAGAACATTTCTGTGGATCGAAGGCAATGCAGAACCAGTTCCTAGCGTGACGATTTGGACCTGGTCCTTCAACAGCTTGGTTTCATCGGAGCTATTAAGAGGGAGAATGCTTTTCTTTAACACACACTCTCTCATTTCAGGCGATTTGACTTCTTTCTCAAGCAAAGACTCCCAATTCTCATCAACAATATCATCTTCGTTAGAGCGAACTCCCGTTGGATCGATGGTAAACTGCTGTAACGACCTTAACTTTGCATGGCGGCTAATGGGCTTGTGGTTTTCAAAATAAGGCAAGTTGAAATTGTCATTCATGATGCACTTGAGTTTAAGCAAATGAATGGCATAAGTTTTGAATATTAAAGTGTCGTCTGCAACACTCGAATGACTTATCACATGCTTGCAGTCACTAGGAAATCTCAGAATAAAATCAATATATTTCGGCAGCTCAAAATTGATGTCATCACCCAAGAAATGATACACAAGACCGATATCTTCCAGACCATAGTCTTTGGATTTCAAAAACCAGATATCGCTTTCAATTGTGTTGTTGAGATAGTTTTCGTTTGGAATATCAAGGATAAGCATTTTCGGAATGCTTTTGGATTCCCCCATGACCTGGTGAGGATAAACAGGCTCATTCTTGTCGTTTATGACACATTCACCATCCGTCAACTTTTTGAAATCATAGCCAGGCTTGACTCCTAATGCTTTTGCTTTGATCGGGTCAAATTTGCCTCGGACAGGCAAAAAGCGGACGAGGAAACTGAGAGACTTTTGCGTAGAAACATCAACTAGATCTCCTGGACTAGGAAGCTTGACATGCGTCAGCACCTCAGCTTCGCTGGGATCGAATTTATAGGAGTCAGGGTCGGCATTGTTCGCTTTCAGAGTATCTGCAGGGAACATAAACGACATCAAGTGTTTTAATTGGGAAAATAGGGTCAGAGATTGGGACGAGCATATCTCTTTTGATGGCTTCAGACTCTCAACCTTGATAGGAATAAATACCGTACTAGAATCACCTATGAATGTTTGGTCATCAGTATCCATTACATTTAACTCGATGCCCTTTCGGAACACAAAGTATCGCCATGTGGCCACAACATATGTGAGAGTTTTGCTTGAGTTGGTAAAAATATCAATACCGCGGCTTGTGGCGTCACTGATAGTCAAGAAAAGACCTGGAAGCCCACCAATATCCGACCAGCTCTGAATGATACCAGTCAAGAAAATGCTTTTGAGTTTGCCCACTCGGAACCCGTTTTCATTAAGAACTCGTTGCGCGCCCTCGGGAATTTTCCCAAAGAAAAACCGACTGCCTTGTCGATTTGTAAGCATGAGCAAAGGGTGCTTGGATTCGCTCGTGCGATGACATACTGTGGTGATGGTGAACATGGCGTTAGCACCTTTTTGCGCGTCCACAAATTTCAGAAAAAACTGAAAATGCAGATCAGCGGAATCGAAGAACCTGGGAACGATGACTCGGGCACCAGTAAGGAATTCTTTTCCCGATTCTGTTTTTTGTGATTTGTCTCGTGAGTGACGCGATGACAGTGCAGTGATTCCCAGAGCGAAGCGAACCAGACCACGGGATTTAACTTGCGAGATGGTTCCTTGCGGAAAAAAGCACCGGGAGGAAATCAACGTTGCTTCCGAATACTTAAAATATATGCTGGTCAGTTTCTAAAAGCGGGATCCAGACACTTCAAGAGCATGTGGATCGTTTTAAAAGTGGAAGAAAGGTCGCGAGGAGATGAGAGATGGTGTCTTGCAAAATTCGCGCCCACCAAAGCGCACGACAGGTTGGCCTGTAGGCAAGACAAGAAAATTAAAAGACTGATAATTCGTGAGCTGAAGGGCGACTTGTCCTTTGTAATGACACTTCATTTTTTATATCCATCAAATTAACGAGAAATACAAGCTAAGTATGCCATTTGAAACTTTTAAAGCCAGAGAAGGGCGTTGAAATATGGCCAGCCTGTATGTAGAGTACTCGGATTCTACGGCTGATTTCCCTGTCCTTCCCGATGAAGAGCACGCAGGTAACCCAAACGAGTACTACTAACTTCTTTTCATACCATGCGAACTCTTTCTTCAAATGTCAATAAGCTCGGATTAAACCAAAGGCTATCCTAAAAGAATTGTCTGGATCGAAATCTCTAATAGTGGCATGCTTAAGTTGTTTTATAAAGGAATTTAATGTTGTGACAAAGGCGTATTTGAATCTCCAAAATATCGCACCGGAAGAGGCCAAGCTCAGCCTAATTGAAACAACTGAGATATCCAATGATTCAAAAATAATTCGGCGTGATCTTTCAGAAATTATGATAAATTTCAAAATCCAAAAGTCGTAAGCAAAAGGGGGTATTTATAGGATAATAAATTCTTTCGTGCATTAGGCAAAGAAGGAGACACATATAATACTAAAAGGAAACCGAATATTATTCTGCCCCTTCGCTAAGTAGAGCCTGCGACTGGGCTTTGAGCATAGCTTGATTGACTCCGCAGCTCCGAGCCGAGGCCATTTTCCCCCAGATTTCCTCCGCACCGCGCGCATGTCACAAGCGTGTTTTCCCCGGATTCGAAGTGTGTGATTGCATTAAGAGCACGATCATGAAAGGTTCCTAACCTCCCCATACGCACCTCAGCTCAACTAGAGCTCTACATCGTATATGTGTACTCTTTTTTCCCCCCTGCTACATACTTCGAGAATCTGAGTACGAGAGTTTATTAATATCCTTTTCTTTCTTACCTCTCGTTGTTGTCCGTCATTTCGGTCTTCAACAAGTTGATCTTTCATTAGCTAGATCTCGCTTCCCCAAATATTCTCTCCAAGAATATGTCGTCATTGACTTCTCTGACACACTCTGACATACTTGAGAGTATTTTTAAACAGAATCCTAGCCTCAGACCAAAGGAAATTCAGTACAATGCAAGTGCCAAAACAAAGGTGTTGACTACGCTTCAGGTGTTGCCGTTGATGAAAAGCATACTTCCGACTGTTGATCAGCGAGAAGAACTCATTAAAAAGTTATTGTTGGAACAGAAAACCGCTACCACTTATAAGAAATGGTATGAAGTCTCTGCCCAGTTAGATGAGTTGACGGGAAACAATGTATGGAAGTCAACCCCTGAGCTGCCAGATTACGACTACAATCTGGTACATCAACAAATGAATCAATTGAAACAGGCGCGTATAAACAAAGACTATAAGCTTCTCTTGTACCTAGTGAGAACAAAGTGGTTTCGTAACTTTGCGAATATGGGTAGCTTGAGCCTTTACCGCCACTCTCACGTAGGTACAAAAAGGCTCATTGAGGAGTATATCGAAGAATGTCAAAAGGCACTTTTATACTTGGTTCACGATGAAGAAGTGAATCTTGATGATCGCTACCTTCTCGGAATGCTTATTCAAACAAGAAAAAACATCGGGAGAACTGCGCTTCTTCTCTCTGGGGGGTCCACTTTTGGCATCTCTCATATTGGCGTTCTAATTGCTCTCTTGGAGAACAATCTTCTTCCGCGTGTGATCAGCGGCTCTTCCGCCGGATCAGTTATTGCAAGCATTTTGTGTACTCATACCAACGAGGAAACTGCAGTCATTCTAGAGTCGATCCTTGAAAAAGAGTTCAAGTTTTTCGGAACGTCCATGCTGACTAATGCCGATGGAAGACTCAAAAGTCTTCTTGAGAGTATCAGTCATTTTCTCAAATATGGAACTGTTTTTGATATTGGAAACGTGCGGGACACGGTTTACAGCTTTGTGGGTGACTTGACTTTCAGAGAAGCATACAATCGCACAGGCAAAATTTTGAATATCACTGTGTCACCTGCCTCTACACATGAGCAAACTCGTTTACTCAACTACTTGACTGCGCCTCACTGTCTCATCTGGTCTGCTGTTTGTGCATCATGTTCACTCCCGGGGATTTTTGCATCAAACTCCATCTATGAGAAGAGTCCAGGTACGAACACTGTTCGTGAATGGAATAACGATCAATCCCTGAAATATGTTGATGGCTCTGTGGATGGTGACCTTCCCATAACTAGGCTTTCAGAAATGTTCAATGTTGATCATATTATAGCGGTTCAAGTCAATCCTCACGTTTCACCCGTATTGAAGGTGTCAGTAGGAAATATAGGGGGCAAAACTGACTCAGAATTGAGGAATACCCTTCGAAATGTCATGAACGGCTGCTATGACTTTCTCCTGAATGAAGTCATACATTTTTTACAAATATTGCACGAGCTCAATATCCAGAAGAATATCACTTCGAAGATGATTTCTATTTTGACCCAACGGTACTCGGGCGACATTACAATTTTACCGGAGTTAAGCGTGACTGATTTTTTAAAGCTATTCACCAATCCGACACCAAAGTTTATCCTTGAATTCACTCTAAAAGGTGCACGAGCAGCATGGCCCAAGATCACAGTAATCAATAATCATTGTGGTGTTGAGTTTGCCCTAGACAAAGAGATATCAGTTCTCAGAGGCCGCATTATTTCAAACTCAAGTAATAGACTCACTTACGCCGAGCCCACAAATAAGCTGACCATACTGACGAACGGCGCCCCTTCAAATGCATACCTCATTAGCAATCCGGTGATGAATATTAGTGCCGCTGATGGTTCAGAGAACGCTTCTCGCCGAAAGAATCCGCAGATACGACGCCACAACTCAACGGGATTCTCAGGCGATGGCCAAGCAAGAGGTGTGGAGTTGAAAAAATTATCCAGGAATCTAGTCGAATCCTCCAACTCAATACCTGGAAAGACCGCAAACACTGGGTTGATATCTCATAAGAGTGATGCAAACATAAGCGGAATGAACTCTAGATATTATGAGCGCAGTTCAAAGGAATTAATACCTGGGTCAGAAAGAAACAGAAAGGCTCTCAGTTCAGGTAATATGATGTTTGAAAATGCCTTTCTTGCGACAGAACTTCCGAATCCCTTTCTCTATCTTAAAAGCCCAAAGCACGAGAAGATTATTCACAGTGCAATGGATTACAGCAATCATTGCATGAATCAAGGAAAATCTGATTTGAGACTAGATAATTTCTCAGGTCAGCGGAAAGAAAAGGCAAATCTTCCAAAGATGCTGAGAAATGGACCGACCGAAACCTCAGGTATCGGATTGAACATCTTGAAAGATTCCGTCAAAACAACGGGGAAGCTACCGAACCTGAAGAACAACTCATCACAAGACTTGCGAGGCTATTATGCGGAAAATGAGAAAACCCTCAAAAGCCTTCATTCTCCGGACTTGCGCAGGCAGTTCAGTAAGTCTCGAATCGAGAGCGATAATTATTATTTCAGCTCTCGATATCTGAGAACTATGAACACCAATTCAGACGCTAGAGAATCTACACGCGACGAAGGCGGACATGCTTCGCAGGATACACAATTGAGTAGCGACCAGGATTCAGATGGAATCCTTCCTGAACTGAGATCTGCGGGATACGGAAGTGACGAGGAAAGCTCTGCTTTTGTCTGTGACTCTTATTACGTTAATCCGCGCCAGTAAGAGAGAAAAAAAGCGGAAGAAGCATCCCAGCTATTGTGAAAAGTAAGTCAGTTGAGATAGACTTGGATGCGTTTGCCTGGTCAGAAGGCGTTGTCTGGACCGACGCAATGGCGGTATGTGAATCTCCTTGGTTCGAATTTTCCTTCATTACATGTAACACACTGAATAGGAACGTTCCAGCACTGAAAAGCAATAAGACTCCTAGCACAAACGGACTCTTTGCATTGAACATGGAAACTATCAAATATGTGAGCAATGAAGAAAAAGGGGTCGTGATAGCGAATGCAAGAATGTGGTATTTGCACATACTCACCGCGATACCTTCCTTAAGTAATATGACGCTGAGGCTGAAGGCAGTTGGAATCTTGTGGACCACAATCATAAGGAAGAAGAGCAACTGAAATGCCTCGTTCTCATTCAAAAATGAGGCCCCAAGAGCAATTCCATCGACGAACGAGTGGACTATGAGACTTAGCGTGAGAGTTGACCTCATGATGGACATAGCTATCGTCCATATGAAACGTTGATGGCGCAGGTCGGAATTAGCGACTGAGATTCTAGGGTCATAAGAACTAAAGAAATGTTCGGTTGTAAAGAGCACCACGAACCCTAATAATATGGATGCACCGACCACAAAAGAAGCAGGAAGGCCTAGCGATTCAAGATATGCCAAGGTCTCTCGAGCAGCAAAAAGTGTTTGCACTCCTTCAGGAAGGATTACACCAAGTGCGGTGCCTACCAAAATCCCGATGCTGAGAGCCGAGATCTTGGTCATTTGACTCAGGGCAATGCTGATTTTGATTGAGGCGATTCCCGCAGCCAAGGTGGTGACGGCCATAATGACATTTAGTGTCAAGAGCAGTACTATTGCCGTCATTGTCCAGAAATTTTAAAATGTTCAGTTGGCAGGGCTTTAAAAATATTCTCGTCAAAATGTTCTGTAGTGCAATTTCCAGATCTACGCGTGAATGAGGCGAGTCGCGATTTACGCGTCCAGGCTAGTTAAGGTCTAAAATATAGGTACAAGGGAGAAGGAGTGTGTTATACGGATGACTCGGAAAAATTGAGTATATGTTAAATTTAGTGACCGAAATTCGAGCTTCTTCAACTTTTTTTTAAGGTAAGTCTACGACTTCCTTATTCTCTTCTGTTTTGTTAGCTTGTCGAAAAGTGAATTATTCGACATACGTCGAACCCATGCTCATTTAAATTCTCGCGACACGTCTTACGAGGTACACGCGTAGGTGAATAGACCAGGCAAAGTATGAGAGGCACGAAACTAATAGGAAGCCTTCCCATCTGAAAAAACTACATTTATCGATAAATGGAACTAGAGGAGGAAATACTCACAGATAAAATAAATCTTGCTGTTCTCCAGTTCAAAGCAAAAAATTACCGCCAATGTGTCGCCATATATTCTGAACTTGTGCTGAAATTGTCTGCGCTCAGCGAGGGTGAAGTTGTTAGAATTCGTAAATTTCACCAGTTGAGCAGCAAACCTGCTTTTGGAAAACTTGTACATCCTAAATTGTGCAATATTCTCGACCATAGGGCGGCGTCGTATGAAAAATTAGCATGCTTAGATCTCGCTCGACAAGATGCTAAGAAAATCATCAACTCAGACCCAGTCAACTGCAAGGGCTATCTCCGTTTAGGAAAGCTCTACTTGATGGGCAATGACAAGATCTCGGCTTACAAAGTATATCAACAGGGTGTCTTCTTGATCCAGAAGGCGGTCGAAAAGAAAAACGTTACTGTTCCTGAGAGACTTTGGAAGCAATTACAGTCTCAATACAAGGAGATTAATCGCGTTTTGAAAGCAGAAAGACGGAGTGAATCCGTGGTACCAAAGGAAAAGAAAAGTGAGTCGCCTGCCGCAAATCCAAAAGCGAAATTGCTCGAAACTAAATTCACCACTGGCTCGGCGCCGGGTCTACAAAGTCATTTTGACCGTATGTTACCGTTAAAGCGCATTCTTGGGGATTCCCAGCACCAAGCGGCCTCGATGAAGCGACCTAAGTGGAACCGGGATATATTTGAAATCTTTCCCAGAGATATTATTGAGGCCGTTTTTGTACATCTTCCATTCCATGACATTTTACGTGGTCTTTTAGTGTGCAAGTTGTGGTATGGAACACTCACCAGCCTTCCAACACTTTTCAAACACAGATTTACACTCAAACACCGAATCACACTGCCTGAATATTTTCAAGGCTTGAAGTTCATGAAGAAGGTTAGTGCCCATCTGTTCAATCGATCCATCCATCTGCTTACTTTGTGGTCTACATTCAATATGCACCATTTGGGAAAAATCTTGGAAAGCATAATATCCGACGAATCCTTAAAGCTCACACGGCTAAATGTCCTAGATAAACATTTCTCGATGGAGTTGTTGTTGCAAAAATTAGAGAAACTAAACTGGCGTTTCTCTGGTTTGACGTCTGTTCAGCACCTACGCTTGGGAATTAATTCTTCCTTGTTTGAGGGGGGTTGCATTTTTCAGATCTTTCCATCACTTGAAACTCTAGAGGTCCTCTCTATTGACCATGTTTTGCGGAAGACAAATATGATAATGATTCCGACTTTCTCCAACGGGTACCATCAGCTAATCTTAGAAGGAAAAAATACTCATATGCACTCAAACTTGAGAAAACTACTGCTTGTGAACCACCCATGCCTTAAGCGTGATCAACAGCTGGTGCGTCCTGGCGAAAAAACTTTTGATCCGTCTCCGCCATTTTTGAAGAATTTCTTCCCCGCCCTCACAGAATTGAGAATAACTAGTTTCGATTTCACCGGTATGGCTGTTGACTTTCAAGCCTTTCTTAGGGAGGCTCCGTCGTTGACTGAACTATATTTGGAAAATAACGACGAACTTTCTTTGAAGAAGTTTCTTCTTCTTGTGTCGCTGTGCTCTCCGAAATTTAGACTTGAGAAACTCACAATTCGCGAGAGTCACCAAGAGGGAAGTTATGGAATAGACGAGATTAATTCGGACGACTTAGTTTCCATCAGCTCGCTATCGCATCTTGATATTTATGGATCTTCAATTTCCGGAACGGGGTTTCTAAAGCTACTCTCCATGGTCAATAAAGACAACGCTTTGTGCTCTATTAATGTTGGTCACCTGAGTTATGTTCAGTTTAAAAACGACAATTTTGCAGCTGCGCATTCAGTCTTAAGCTTTTCGCAGCTATTTGAGCTAGTGCCCCGTTTGACTTATCTTGAGATCCCGGAACTCAATCTTGACAATTTGTCCATGCGGTTACTTCGCGAAGACTTGATGAAGTTTTATCTGGAGAGTGGCCAAAAAGTGCCTCTCAGGCATTTGGATCTTTCATTTTGTCCACTGATCGATGGAATAGGACTCATGAATTTATTTCGCATCACGGGAAAGGCAAGTGACTATGACCACTTCACTTTGGACACGCTTAATTTAGACGGATTGTACTTCAAGCCCGAAACAATCCAGCTTTTGCAAAAACGGGCTTATGTGAAGAATTTACAAAATGATCAGCACAAGAAAAAATGGAGAACGTACGGTGTCAACTCACTGGTGATTGAAACAGACTAAGGGGGTCCAAACTTTGATGTGCCCAGATATGAGTCTTGCACGCTTGGCTGAAGCGCGATGCCATTCCAGGAAGCGATGGATGCGAAAGTTGTTTTGAATGTCCGAAGCGTGTTCATTGCAAAATATAAAGCGAAATAGACTATCTTGATTTTGTATATTCTTTCCCTCGAAAAGCATTTAGTCTGAAAAATGGCAATCACAAGAAGTGGTAAAGCAATAGGTGTAAGTGTTGGCAAGAAAATCAAATTCCTGGACGATGGAGAAGCACCTTCTGCAGAAGATATCTTAGAGGTATCAAGTAGAGATCATACAGCCGAACCTGAGCCGGAAACAATAATTCTAAGTGAGCTGGCAGAGGAAGACAATTCAGAGGAAGAAGACTCCGACGACGAAGCACCAGAAGAGGAGTCTGTCTCACAGCTGAAAAATGCCTTGTTGAAGAAAATGAAGGAGCAAGAGAGACTAGAACAAGAATTACGGAAACAGGAAAAAGAGAAGAGAAAACAAAGAGACTTACATTTCAAGCAGCAACAGGAAGCAAAGAGAGAGAAAATTAGAGAGATGGTCAAAGCCGACAAACTACCCGACCTCTTACCTGAAGAGGCCTTAGAATCAGATGACGAGAATGACACACTCCAAACAGGAAAGCACTTGAGATCGGAGGATCTTGAGAAGGAAAGTGCCGAATTGAGAAAGAAGATGAAACTAGAAAAGCTCAAAAACTTGAAGCAGATGAGGGCTCAGGCTTTGAACAAAGGGCCTGTGTATGTGCAAGTACAACAGAACCTCACTTCAAAGAACAGAGTTCCCCGTGCAGAGCGTACGGTGCTTGACACAAAGAAGCTGTGGTTCCAGCGGGAATCTCTAAACAAAAAATAAGCATTACATACCTAAACTATACAGTCACAAGTGCAGTTCGCTTTTCTCGGCTGAACTACGGGCACCAGTCCCTACCTAGAGTGAATTAACAAATTTGGAAGTGCCCAGAAAGTGTGACATTTTTTTGTATTAGTTTGCTTCATCCCCTGTTGGTTTCCGGGACACCAATGCGCTCATTTCGTGTGAGCAGAGGCTCCTTGAAAATGACGGGGTGCAGTTTGTCTTGTTCCTGGCTGCGATCCACGTTGGAGAATGATGTCTGCTGTTTCATGGCAACAGAATCGTCATATTCTAGAATATCCTCAGGAGCCAATTTGATTGTTGTGGCCGGCCTTCGAAGCATATTGTCAGTGGTGATTGCAAGTCTAGGTAAATATCACATTTGCGTGTATTCGTCACTGTGAGCTTGTGTAGTGGGTTCGCACCTGCGAAGGAAAGAAAAAAAAAAAATCGGCCTCGTGCTTTCGACCATAGCTACGCGTTTTGCAGTTCGGCATCTGCAAAGGTATGTGTGGAATATATTTCCAGGCGAGCCACACCCCACAAAATATCCCAGAGTGGATTCTGGAATGCGGAGAAATATCTAGTGTGTCGATTGGAGCATATGACTGCAAAAGCATTGAAATCCCACGTGTAGTTCTCTCGAGGATTATAAGCCAAGATCTAGCTCGCGATGCAGAGTTGAGCGAGATGGATCAACGTAAGTTGGACAATGTTGAAAAGCTTCGATCATTACAGGAGGAGCTCAATAAACACAAAAACGGAAAACAGAAAGAAGAAAGAAATGACAAGCTTCAACAAATACAGCATCAAATATCTGCTCTTGTTGGGGGAAACCCCGGTGGAATTGATGCTAAGGAATCTCAAAATGACCATTTTATGAAAGATCCCACCAGACCATTCAAGTCAGTGTTAGCCCGTGGGCCTGATTATGCACAACTCATGAGCTTTTATCTAGACGGCAATTACTTCCAATTGCTCTCATCTGTACTCCTGCTTCGACAGCCTTTTACCAAGCAGCCCTTAGTTGATGGGGAATGGGTCTTGCAGTTCAATGGTGAACTTTATAATAATGCTTGCAGGAATAGCAATGACACATGCTTCATCATGGAAAAAATTGTGTCGCATGTTAAAAAGTCCGGAAACCACCTTCAGTCATTAATGTCGGTGGTCAAAGAAATGGAAGGAGAGTTTGCTTACCTCTTGCTCAATGTTGTTGATAAAAAGATTTATTTTGGAAAGGATGCTGTGGGAAAAAGGTCTCTTCTTTTTGAAAAAACGAAAAACTCAGTGGTGGTATCCTCTGTACTCCCGAGCTGTACAGAAGCTGCAGTTGAATGCAAGGGTAACATCTTATATCTGGTTGATTTGTCGACGTATAGCTTGACTGAACATCCTTTAAATTTTAAGGCTTGGCGACTGGTCCCAGCCGGAAAATTGGAGCTAGACTATGGCAATCTACACTCATCAATGCTAGGCGTTCACAAGTACTTGGGAGAAGCTTGTGCTATAAGACAAAGTACTATCCATCCCATCCACTCCGACTCAGTGGAAAAACGTATTGGTATCTTGTTCAGTGGCGGCCTTGACTGTACTGTTCTTGCGTCCCTCATAGGGGACAATTTTGTCAAGATTAATGAACCTTGTCTCATTGACTTATTGACAGTGGGTTTCGATAACCCGCGTACTGGACTCTCAGCAGCACAGTCTCCCGACCGTGTTCTCAGTGAGCAATCTTGGTACGAGTTAGCTAAGCGCTTCTATGGAACAGGTGTTCAATTCCGGCTTGTTCAAATAAATGTTAGCTATGCTGAATGGCTTGCTCATAGACAAAGAGTCAGGAAACTCATATACCCCTGTGCTACGGAGATGGACTTGTCTATTGCGATTGCTTTCTACTTCGCAGCAAGGGCAACAAACTGTGAGCTTTTAGAGATGCGGAGAGACCCTCGTGAATTCTCCTGGTATGAGTTCCATGTTGCCAAAGCGGATTTCATATCATGTTGCGGATCTTACACTTCCAAGGCCAAAGTATTGTTTTCCGGGCTAGGTGCTGACGAGCTATTTGGAGGGTATTCTCGGCATGAAAACATCTTCCACGGTCTTATGGAGGACGCTCATGAATCAGAGGTCAGGAGAAGGTATGTAGAGCTTTCTGACTCCTTGATACACGATATAAACGTCATCTACGAACGCAACCTAGGCCGTGATGATCGGGCCATGTCGTCCTGGGGAAAGGAATTACGTTACCCCTATCTAGATGAGACTTTTATTCACCACGTGATTGAGAATGTTCCCCCAGAAATGAAAGTACACTTTGAGTGGGGCTTGCAAAAGACAAAAAAAGGAGAGAAAAGAGTGATGCTAATCGACCGAAAGTATCTTTTGAGGCGTCTAGCAAAAAATTTGGGGCTCGAAATGGCTGCTAAAGAGATTAAGAGGGCGATCCAGTTTGGTGCGAAAAGTGCTAAAATGGAAGTTGGACAACAGAAAACAAGAGGCACCGATTCCTTGTGAACTAGTTGGGGCTTGCTCGAAAATTACAAGTGAGACGTGTTAAAGATATTTATAAGACTTAGTTTTTGATTACTATGAATTGATACCATGTGATCGTCACCTAGTTAATGGCGCTGTTGGCTCTATCACCAAACACTCACTAGCAGAAAGCAAGTTTTCAGTGGTCTCAACAGTTGACATGTCGAAGTTCTCATCGTTCAACTTCAAGTGAAATACTTCACCACGAACCCAGCACTTGCGGCCAGATTTTTTAAGAACGTAGCACTTGATCATGATATACGATCCGGTCTTGCATGGCTTAAAATAGTTGATGTTCAAATTAGCAGTGACTCCAGTTAAGGTTTTGGAGTTTTGGAAGGCAAGACGACAACTGATTTCATCCAACAAGGTGGCAAGCAACCCGCCATGAACAATGTCAGGGTGCCCAGAAAGATGTGAGCCCAAATGAAAGAATGTATAACTGTGGTTGTTCAGGCCAGCCAAAAGCTCGTCGATATCATTGAACTCCGAAAGGAACTTATCGTCAATGATGAAAAGAGGTTGACTTCTCAAGTTAATTTTGTCCACGCCCTTGAGCACTTGTGCCGTGAGATTTGCCAGAACCGACTCTTTGATGTTTCCGCTGCAAGGATTACTCTGGGCGTGCGCTTGGTGAGCATCAGCATAATGCTTGTAGACTGGATGGGTGTATAACCTGTCGGCAATGGGGTCGCTATGTTGACAAGAATGCTTGTCGAAATCCGAGGTGAAACCAGGCTCAATGATTGCCATTTCGAAAATGCTAAGTGACTAATTGATGAAAAGAGAGAAGTGCTGGTGCCTTGAGTGCTGCTTTATAGCACTTTGTAGCAACCCAGCGTAAAGATGAAACTGCGAAATGAAATTGATAGAGGAGATCTGCAAACTATTTCGGCTGTTCGGCGCAGCGAACAAACGCGCCCACATGCGGGTGGTGCATCTAATTGGGGAATCCAAGCGACAATCTGTAATCTGGACCCATTGTGTTTTCCACACCCTCGAGAATGGCCGGAGACTTATGATTGCAATTTGTATTGTATGTCAAATTTTTAAAGAGAAAGTATGGCAATGTATCATGATATGAAGCTTACAATGCGCAAATGTGTGGAAATCACTTTTGGGCGACAAGTTGCGCCAAGCATCCACCGCAACTCTTGTTATTGATACGCGCCATACTTGAATTGCACACACCTTGCAGAAGCAATGAAGTGAAGCAGACGCAATTAAAAATAAATCGAGTGACACGTAGAGCCAAGAAATAGGTTTAGGAAGAGATGGAGGAGAATAAGAAAGGAAAGAAAAATCAGAAGAAAGAAAATAAACTTAAATAAATAAATAGATATATGAAGACATGAGCTACGCCTTCGTGCCAACTATACTGTCTGACTTACTCAACGCACACCGAGTGTGGCTCCAAAAGCAGAGAATAAAAAACATCAATGTGACAATGCACTCAGAAATACTTTCTTGAAAGCCTCCTTTCCGTCCTTCTCAAAAATATTCCCGTGACACATGACAAGAGTGTCGAAATCCCAGGCGTATATGGCCCTAAGACCATTTGCAGCCTTCTTTGTATTCACCAAATGTCTAAAGAGGAATCTTCCAATGGCGCTATCCGGGTTGAGGTATCTGGCGATGAAAGACCATCCAGTGAAAGGCTGGTAGTTAGCAGCAAACCCAGTAGCAGGGCTAAACTGCTCCATGCGTTCGTCAGTCCTCAAGTTAAAAAGCAAATCTGCCTCAAAAACCACCTTCGAATCCTTATGGTAAGTGACAAGCTCCTTGTTACCATGTGATGGGAGGTACACAAACTCAAAATTGTTCAAGATCTCGGTTTCCACCACACCGATCTCCTTCAAAACTTGGGAATCAATTGTCTTGTTGGCGTGTTTCGAGGTAATGGAATAATCTGCAGACAAGCCCTCGCCCAATTGGACGCCTTCCATAGCAATGATCTTCATTTGTGGGAATTCCTTTTTGAAGGAGGCAGCAGCCATTGTGTGTTCCATATCTGGCACAATCAAGTGAGAAACATTGAACCCGGACTTCTTTCCGGTGAGCAATTCCAACGCCTTTGTCACATCTTCACTGTAAGGCATGGCCGACCAAACCACTACGGAATTCTGCAAGTTGAAGAGCGCCATACGGGCACCAAAACCCACGCGACCAAATCTCTTGAAGCCAGAGACCGAAAGCACGATATTCTCCGTTAGTTTTCTCGATGATACGATCAATGGATTGGAGTACATTATTCTTGAGGTGCTCGAGTATATGAGAGTATTGGCGAAATTTCTTGTGTTTCAGATGAGAGATGAGCGAAATTAAGGCTGTGCTGAAATTAAATACTACCCATGAAACATATCAATCGCCAGCTTCTGTCGCATTTATAGTTCTTCGCGGTGGTGGCCGCGCATGATGGGTGTGCACTGAACGCGGCGTCGCTTAGTCAGAGTCAGATAGATTTGAGCGGACAATCGTTCCACTAACAACATAAGAAGGCTTGAATTTCACATGTACATAACACGAAATTAACGGCATTTCATCGTTGGCGAGCGGGATTCAAATAAAACCACATTTTTCGTGCAAAGACTTTCATTTATAGAAACAAACCATTGTGGGGCTCATTAAATACAAAAAGTGTAAGTTGCTGGCGTTGCTCTCACATCTTCGTGGGCGTGGTCTAGATGCAAGCCTCACCAACACAGTGGTGTTCATGAAGCAGAGGGCAGGATGTTGGTAAATAGCAGAAATGTCACAAAATCCGATAAAGCTCAAGATTCAGCCTTTTCTTTTGAGGCCGTTTCTATTTTTTTTTCACCTATCTTTTCTTTCTGGCTTCTTTGAATCTCATAGTATTGGGGAGTTACCCATCGTCGTATCTCGCGGACAGTCTCGATTTCATACACGCACAGTATACTACTGCGCTCATTTTAAAGTTTGACTTCTGTGAATGTGTAATTAAAGAAGCCAAAGCAAAATCTGAGCACATTTACATCAGAAGCATATCTTGTGAATTTACAAGCTCGGCTGTTTACTCGTTATCACTCGGAACGTCTTTAGGTAATGACTTGTGTCTTACTGATTTTTTGTTGAAATGTAATGGAAACGACGTGTTAAATGCGTTCCCAAACCTAATTCTGTGTATTAGACTATTCTATCCGTAAAGAGAGAACCCACTACGATCTATCTTCCGCGTGCTATGAAAAAATTTTTCCTCGAGATGGAAACGTCGTGCACGTACCATATTCACGGTCCTGTGCACTCCGTTACCGGAAATTGCAACATTTTTCACATCACTTCGCATTTTCCATTCGTGACTTCTCCGCATGCCAAATAGGATGTGAGATCTTGGCTGGCAATCGATCCTTTACTCTGTACAGTAGAGGAAAAAAAACAAAGAGAGAAAAGACAAAAAGGGAAGAAATTGTTTATTCTTTCCAAAGGCCTCGCTAATTGTCTAATTTTCAGACTTACCACAATCACCATCTCCATGTGAAGCTTTTAAAGTCCCTCGATACCTTTATCGTTATCTGTCTCCATGTAGTTGTATGCACTCCAAGGTCGGCTTCTTGCCATGGCTTTCGGTAGCGTGATGACGATGCCCGAGTGGCCCGGGCCGCACTATTCGCCAAAGATCCAACAACCTTCAATCACATGATGTTCTCAAGAACAACTTCCAATTTCTGCAAACCGGCTCTCCCGTGCCTCGATTCTGTTTGGTCTGCTTCTTGTTCCAACAATGATAGACAAAATACGCCATAAAGCAAATGCAATATACAATGAGGTAGTGATGCCGAATCTCGGAGTCACACTTCTTTTAATGTCCCAGTTTCTCAATTCCATCATGATCCTCACGTGCAAGCTTCTAGAAGCAGATCCAGACTTTGACACTCCTATTCACCCAGTGCAAATTTTGTTTGCTCGTATGTCAATCACATACGTGCTATGCGTATTATACATGCTCATCACCAGAAGCGTAGAGGACGCACCTTTCGGGCCCAAAGATAAGAGATGGCTTCTCATTATGAGAGGATTCTTGGGGTTCCTTGGAGTATTTGGCCTTTACTACTCATTGCAATATTTGAGTCTTTCAGATGCTGTCACGATCACTTTCTTAATACCGATGGTCACTGCATTTTTTGCGTGGATAGTTTTGGGCGAGAGATACTCTATTCTAGAAGCAATATGTTCTCTCTGCTCCTTGGGTGGGATTCTTCTAGTGGCCAAACCAGACTTTATTTTTGGTCAGAAGGCAAACTCCGAGACACCGGAATCGGACTCAGCCGAATCTTCCGACAGTGGATTACGGATTTTGGGAACTGTGATTGGCCTCCTCGGTGTTTGCGGAGCTTCGTCGGTTTACGTCTTGCTTCGGAAGATCGGCAAGTCGGCGCACCCGCTAATTTCCGTGAGCTATTTCGCTTTGATCACATGTGTCATTTGTTTTTTGGCCACAATTTTCATTCCTTCTCTCACATTCAGAGTTCCAACCAATTTCAAGCAGTGGTTTCTCTTTTCCCTCATCGGATTATCTGGCTTTTTTATGCAATTTTGCCTAGCGGCGGGTCTTCAAATAGAGAAGGCAGGGAAATCCTCCCTCATGATCTATTCAAACATGGTATTTGCTTTGGTGTGGGACTTGATCTTTTGGGGACACATTCCCGGTTTGCTCAGTATTTTGGGTACTTTGCTTATTGTTATAAATGCCTTCATCATTATCAAGTACAAGCCATCTGGTGACTTGGATGAGGACATTCGAGTTGACATGGAAGCGGATGGTGGTAAGTACCACACTCCCGGTGAAATCGACATGGACTTTGTTATTTCGGATGATGACGAGTTCGACACCCATAACGATTAATGGTTCCGTGTTTCTAAGTAGTAATGCGCAAAAGAACAATCATGCAATAGGGAAGTCGCCGATGACCAGAGACTCAATTTGTTATTTCTTGACAACTATTGCGTCAAGCCACGAGAGCTCGCTTCTAATATTACGTAACCTGATCATATCCTCAAGCACACTCTCGGTTTCCTCAACCACCTTCTTGCTCAAATTGCTTGTTGATGTGATGCTGGCAATAAGCTTTCGCGAGTTGTTCAAGTTTACATCGATATACTCCACTTTCAACACATCATGACTCGATGGATTCGAAGGAAGCCCACGCATTTGCTTTAAAACCTCAGACATAATATCAATAGATTCGTGAAAATTATGATGGCATTTGTTCCCGAGCCCAATGAAGAGGAAATAGTATAGTATTTTATAGATCAGATAGAATACAATCAGTAGATTACAAGGAGTTCGTGTAAAATAAACGCGCGCGCCATCCGATTGGAAATACTCGTGATGAGTAGCTCAAGATTCTGAAAGAAAAAAAAAAGAAGTCTCAAAGATCTTTGTATTCCTCGAGATTGATCACATACATATATGTACTGCTGTATACTCACCTCTCTCAAATATGGTAACTTCTGTTGACTTTTCCGCATTGTAGGGATCGTGGTTCAACGAAGTTGAAGTGATCAAGGCACGACCCACTACGTCGGAGGAGAAAATTCTTCATCCTCGCGCAATCTAGGGTATGAATTTCTTTCGGTGAAAGCGAATTTAATATAGAGATGGACGTAGGCTGTATTTCCCTATTCAGCCGATCTATCTATAAACATTGTTTGTTGCAGTAGATTCTACTGAAATGCCTATCACGTGGTTCGCATCTGACACATCGGTGTCATGAATTCCAACAGCCCCGGTCGCGCTCCACATGCACAACACACTACTCTAAATCGCACATCGCTGAGTCGTTACCCGATGTAGCTTACCATATCTACTTTCACCCAACTTGTTCTGGTTATAGCATGTCAGGTATTGGTTTGCAAACGCCGCGCGGGTCTGGTACCTCTGGACATGTACAGAAAAGTTCCGTTGTGAAGAATCTAGACGGCAGCCGAGAGAAAAGACGCAGAGAGGCTGTCGAAGAGCATCGGAAAGTTGTAAAAGCTAAGATGAGTGAGGCCAGAAAGAGGGCAGGTGATGAAGTAAGACTGCATGATAAAAAGCGCTATATTGAGGTCAAATGTATGGAACTCAGAGAGTCACTCGAAGATCAAGATGTCTCCGATCAAGAGATCGAGAAACGCGTAGATCTGCTTCGCACCAAGTTGACAGCCGAAACAAAGGATCGAGAGGATAAAATTCAAACTAAGCAATCCGTGGATCTGTCCACCACTCTGCGTCCTGATACTGCAAGTAAGAAAGACCCTGGTGAAAGTAATGAAGAGTTCACAAAGACTTACGCTATCCGTAACCCTAGTGGAAAATACGAATTGAGTAACGAAAAACAAAATTCTCCAGCGCCGCTTCACAGCTATATCCCGCGTTATAGCGACCGATGAAATAACTAGGAAGTTTCGCTTTCTTCGTCAGTGAAACCTTGATTTTTGTTCGCTGGCATCACCTGAGCAGGTATCACAATCGATGTTTTCAAGCCTTTGTCTGTAATCAGGGGTATTGCAACTGCTTCATCGTCATTTTTGGTCTGTTCCGCATCAAGATATCCACTTCCGTCGCTTTCGGATGCCAAGCCTTCTTCTGCAAGCGTGACCGAATTTGACTCCGATTTCTCAGGCTGAGTTCCGCCAAGTGTCGAGTTTGTGCTTACAGGTAACTCCTTCAGGGGAGTCTTCACTGCCACAAAATGATCATCTGTTGAAGCATCCTCGTACAACGACTCGTCTGTATCTCTGACATGCCCTGATCCCGCTCCATCAACAGTAGTGACATCACCAACATCTTTGGAAGGAGATCGCAGGGAGACATGTGCACCACTATGGTCAATCTGCAGTTGCAAGAATACCTCAGGCTGCAGCGGAACGAAAGTACCAGAATTTTCGCCTTCTAATACTTCCCTCTCGGTCTTCGGATACTCATGCTCCTTTGCCGGCTCATTTTTTGCTTCCTCGCACACAGCATCTCTCAGGATGCTCTTCCTAGTGAATTTGACTTCCCATAAATTGGTGGCAGAGACTTGGAATCTTGGCTCGACTTCAATCTTTGTCTCCTGTATCAGCTTTGGAAGTCTTTTTCCACGAGGACCTCGAGCCCTGCGAGGTACGGCCGACTCCTTTGGAGCGTCTGAACCTTCATCCGGTATCGTTTCACGCGAATCGTTTGTGTGAGATAAGTTTCTCATCATCTCCGGATTAGCCATGCCTGGCAAAGGAAGCCCACGACCCATGATGTTTTGGAGATTGGAAGCAAAACCCGCGTGGTTGGCCGATAGCCTTCCAGTTTCAGTCGGGGATGATTTTGGTTGAGTTTGTTCGAGAGGAGCTTGGTTAAACATTTGCTGAAAAGCCGCAATTTTGGATGACAACTTCTTTGGCTTTGGTGGAGGTGCTTTCTTTGAAGTGCTGGCTTCCTGGTGTTCCTCGGACTTTGATTTAACTGAATCTTCACCCAACGCCAGGTGAATCTCTTCTTTGGCTGGTCTCATGGGTATCTTGGGTGTATTTGTCCTGGTCGGCCTTCTTGGAATAGCCGGCCGCGGGTCTGTTATAGAAGCAATAAGTGCGTCGTCTTTTTCTATCACAGAACTGTTCTCAATCACGCTTGATTGAGATTTCGAATGGTCGCACATGGATGTCTCGGGAGACAGCATTTGAGTACTTTCTTCCTCGTTTTGATTGATTTGAGATTTACTGCTCGATACACTTTTCACATTTTCCACCGGTACAATCTCCTCGGGGTTTTTATTAGAGACAGGTTTTTCGGGATCGGGCTCGGCGATATCATCGCCTACATCTAAAGTTTTATCCTTATTCTCTTTAGAATCTACCTTGTTAGGGGCACCACTGAAAGAGATCTCGCTCAGAAGAGACTCTCTGGTGGAAGATTTCTTGGGCCTTGCAGGAATTTTGGGGCCCTCAGTACTTGCTTCATTGGGAAGGCGACCTTCTCCCTCATGGGTTTCAGGATCAGGCATACTTTCAGAGCCAGTCAGTTGATGAGGATTTTGCACGCGGCTTTCACTATACGATTCCGTTGCTCTTTCAGATTCGCCAGTTGACTTATCTGAAGAGTCAGCCTTCGAAGTCAAGGCGCTGGGCTCAGCTGGACTCTTTTTGGCGTCAAAGATTTGAGTTTTGTTTTGGGTTTCCGGATGATTCTCCAAAATTGGCGAGTCCTCAACTGCCGAATCCGCATTCAAGTCCGAAACCATTTCCAGCAAAATATCGGCACTGCTACCTTCATCGCTCTCAAGAGAAATTGTGAGTCCCCCAGAAACGGACAAATTCTGGAATTCTGCACGCTCCAAAATTAGATCTTGTTCAATTTGGTTTATATTTCTCGTACTATCTTCCAGAATTTCGTTCCATGTAGGTTTGTTGCTCTTTTTCGGTCTAGCAGGAATTGAAGGCACCGTGTTAGGGGTGTTTTGCTCTTGTTTGGAACAGCCGGGTCTTGGTGGAATTGAAGGTGGTGTGGGGTCCAGCATGGTGTAATCGAGATGCTCAAGAGTTTAAATTTTTAGGAAAGTGTATTTTCTTCGCATTCACCGTAGATAAAGCGTGTAGACCGGGAAACCAACAGACTCCTCACACATTGATCCGTGTCCGCGGCACGCGTAGTAACATACACAATATGTTACTTCTCAAGCGAGCCTAGGGCATATGGAGCACTTTTGCAGCCTGCCCGAATTTTGTCAAACTTAAGGACCATGAATAGTCTTTATGGCGTAATTACCCTGAATCAACATTTTTTTCTCTTTAAAAGTTCATTGATGATGTACATGAATGAATTTTTCAAGTCTAGTCCCTACTGACTGGTTCTCCACGCTGACCCAAAGATTGATAGTTTTAAGTCGTAGAAACACTTGTCGAAGTTTGCTTGTTCTACCTTATTACAGTAAAAACATCTATCAGGCCATATAGTTCGTGCTGCCTTTTCAATGTCCCCGTCTTTTTCAATATGATGTCCTTCCGCTTCCACTAGAAAAGGTCAAACATTGTTTTTAGAACAAACTTGCTGCACCTGTAGGCTTCAAGACTGAAATTTTTGAAAAAATATGTGGGCCGAAGGAAAATTTGGGCCCAACTCAAGTGAAAATTTCTTTGAACGGCCTGGATATGGCTTCAGGAGGTTAAGTGAATTCATCGTAGTTTCCCGAGGCAGATAACGGCAAAGAAGAGATCAAGAAATTGAGCCCATTATTAATCTGAGCTATAGACGGGTCTTTTTGGCAGCTGTATGTTGCCCTTCGATCAAGGATAAGTATTGAGATTGTTGTAATGATTTCAGGTTTAGGAATAACGTAGAGAAGATTCATCCACTTGACAAATTCTGTATCCGTCTGATACTTACTGTTCTCTTTAAAGATGCTCTTTACGAAGGAGAGAGAGAGAAGTCTGTCCACAACCGGCAAGACTAGTTAGTGACGGGGGCATACAAAGTCTAGTTTGAGAGATGAAATTAAAAGAAGGGAGGGAATGGAACTGGAATACACCAGAGTTGACTAGCTCTTCTGTAAATGAGTGTTCCGGTGAATGGTAAGGTACGGCTGAGGTGCATACTTTATGCTATACTACTGATTGGAACCATGATTTGATATAAATATGTTTATATTATTCGTACCGCTGCGCTAATAGATTTACGAGTAGTTCAATCTAAAGATGTCATTGAACACATAGTATGAGTTTCCATCTGGAATCAAGTGAAACACTTGCGAATAACGCTGGGCATTTTGCTCCTCGTCAATCAACAACTCACCGGTTACCATGGCCAAAATATCACCGTTTGGAGACGCAGGCTGGGCATCCAAAGTGGAAATTCTGTGAGCAACTTTTTGGAAAGGTAAGGAAACCAACTTCTCAACGATATCCTTAGCACCTTGAAGTTGAGCAGTCTCAAACGTCAACATCGACAGTTCCCTGTACAAGTTACCCAACTGGTTTCTGTCCTGGTCAAATTGCTGGTAGTAAAAGTTACAGAATTCGGTAGCAACGGTGTTGAAGTCGACTTGAAAGTGTTAGTAGGTGCAATTGTGTAAGGTTTGAAAGCTGAGCGGCTCAAGAAAAAACCCATAAATGGGATATGGTCTAGAATCGTAAACATCTTCCAAATGGGGAAAGAAGAAAAAGGGCTATTAGGCGCTTAGAGCTTTATTTGTATCTGCCTAACATAATTGAGTGCCGCTGAGTTGGCCGATTCATGGTTTCAAAATCGAGATTGATACACCCAAACTTCGCAGATTATTATTTCCCAGAAGCTTTGACTAACATCAGTCAACCCAAAAACAACTCTTCGCAATTTACGCGAAGATCAGCATGCTTTATGTCTATCATGACTATTTTCATTTAATTAAATATAACATACCAGGCATGGTGAGTTCTTTGTGGAATGGATGAGAAAGAGGTCTTAACAACACTTTCTTTTTTTCTCCTTTCTTGTTGGACTCAGGTGGCCTCGCAAACGACTCAGCTCATATGCACTCCTTATTTAAGATTCCATCATTCACGTTAAGACATCAAGGCCAGAACCACATAATGTTAAGATTTACAAGTCCGTTTATTTGTTGCGCGAGGGTTTCAATGAAGCGCATAGTAGCGGCTACACGATTAAGAATCGAGGAGTTCTGACTGTTTGAACTTCAACTGATCCCGTCAGCCCAGGAAAAAGTAAATTGGAATTGACGCGCGATTCCGACAAAGCCCGTGGCTGAAACTTTCATTGTTAACATCGTGGTTCTCCTCGAACTTCCGTACTCGCCTGACTTCGCAGGAATACCATTGACCATCGGGATTTGCACAGCGGCTTTATCTGAGAAATTCTCAATCAATTGCCTCCACTGGATCATAACCAAACCTCGGTGATCAAATCGAACTGTGGTGTCATTGGCATACGTGTTGGCCCCACGTTCACGGTCACTATAGCGATCAAACTTTTCCCATGTTTAAGTCCTCTACAACTTAAAGAATACGTGGAATCAGCTCTTAGTCATTTATAGGATTGGAATGTCATGATCCGCTCCCAGTATTTGTAATGCACTAGAAGCACAATGTTTTGATTCCGTTGCGTGTCATGCGAATCGGAGGAAAGTATGAGAATAATAATAAAATAAAAAAAAAAGAAAAGAAAGAAAGAAAGAAATAAAAAAAGAAAAGGAGGGGACTATACTATCAATATTGAGGTGTCAAGCTCTTTAGATTGAAAATATGTGGATTTCCAAGAATATAATGGGCTAAAGCGAAACTCGGAAGAAGTGGCACCACATTTTCAGCCTGATAATGCCAAATCATTTAGCGCACGATGTAAAAATATACCTTGCGGTGTATACTCACGGGCTGGATCAAGAAGCGAACTTGGCGAAAAATAAATCGGGGAATAATGATGGAATTGGTAATCTCCCTTTCGCTTTCGTACTTCGATTCGAGTTTTGAAAGCATAAGAAGGCTGATTCTCCTTGAATATTTAAACAAACTCTGGCTGAGCAAAAACCGATGGCTCCTCCTAGTCAATTAGCGTTAACATTTGTAACATGAAATCTTCTATAACGCTATTTCTTGTTATTCTTCTTGTCTCTGCCGTCCCAATATTCTCGCAGCCCAAATCAAACTTTAGCTCCTCACTTGCCTTTAATCCTTCCAGATTTGAACGACGGAATAATATATACAATCCAGATAGACCACTTTCTCCACCAACTGAAAGCTTTTTCTTGGACGAGACCGATGATGTTGAAACTGATGAGGATGATAGGCTTACGGAGACAGATCAAGCGACTTCTCAAGAGATACTAGCGGGGATTCAAGAGGAAAAAGACGTATACGACATTGGATTCAGAATCATGACACTCTTTCTTGGAAATTTAGAGGCGGACAAAAACGCCTTCATAAACTTGCTTCAAACTGGTAGCATGTCTGATCTGTGGTTTGAGCCAACTCTTGAACATTTGGAGAGATCTGTCTCAATACATTATTCCCACTTTATGAGTTTCGAGCCCTCTTGGTGGGCTGCTCTTGACAACATCGCACTTCGCCTCAACTTCCCAACTACACAGTCTTCCCGATTGTTGTTTCGCGAGTTGATACTTGAAATCCGCATCATACAAGAGCATATCCGCAATAAGATCTTGAGGAGTACCATTGCAAAATTGAAAGAGGCGTTTAACTCGACAACGCTGGACCACCAACTTCAAGATCCTTCAAGATGCACATCGAAGCATTGAGCTGATTGATTAAAGCGAGTCGCAGCCGTCTATTTATAAGTTTTGTACCAACAGAAATATACATAAATGGATCCTGACCTTCAGCCCGATAAGCTTCGTCTTATCAGCTTGTCATATCGCCTCTAAAGGTAACGCTCTAGCTCTACTGTAGCATAGCCAACGATGCAGCAATACCGTCCACGCTATCATATGGTGTGCGAATTTGAAGTGTACTACTTTTCGAAAAATAAAAAAAAAAAAAAAGACAAGACAATCAGTGGTCACTGGCTTAATTCAAATCACGCGTTGAGCCTTGCTTTGCACATATCCATTTCTAGTTGAAGTGGGCCTCCCGGCGCAAATGTTCATTAAGAAGAAGATCTTACGTTAACACAGGCAGAACACAAGATTGTTTTAGACGAGCTGGGAATAATCCTTCAAAATTCCCTTCATGTGCGTATTGGTAATCTTTCCTCTTCTCGCCTTCTTTTGCTTCCTTTCTTGTTGTTGAGGCTTCTTTTTCATTTCTTGAGGATCCGCACCCGTTGGCTTCAACGAGTTGTCAACCAAAAGTTGATACAAACTGTCTCTGTCTGGAACCTTGATCTTGTTCCACAGCTCAACAAATTCCTCGTCTACAGTCCCAATCTCACCACCAAGGTTTGCCCACACCAACCGAGGGGCATTTTCCTTTTTATTACGCAAAACAAGAATCTTGCTCTCCTCTTCAAGCTTGGCTATAGCATCCAAACACCCCGACCAGCCGTCTCGAAGTTCCTTCACAGAAGTACCTTTGAACGTCGGCTGCAGTCGCAAAAAGTTAAGCAAATCGTCTGAGGTCCGTATGTTATGGAGAGACATGTATTCTAACGTGTTGGCACCAGCATCGTACTTGATACGATCGATTTCTTTCAAGAGAGGAAGCAAGGTATGTGTGATATCAAAGGAAAGATACCCTTCTAGCTTCTTCACTTCAATGGGGGTATCCTGCTGCTTAATGTACTCCACAGCTAAGTGGAGTCTCGTTGAGAGATGTGCACCGGAAACACCGTCCAAAATCTCTTGTTTTTGTCGCTTTGCCTCATGGTTGCCCTTCTCCTGATTGTCCCCACCCCGCTTATGCAGAGGCTGTTCCGCCACTGGATTCGTCACGGGTTTTGGTGTAACTGCTCTCCTCACAGCAACCGAAGGGCCTGCCCTAATACGGCTTTTGAATGCAGACAACTGGGCAGAGAGATCAGACATGATTGGTGATTGTTTTCCGGTTACTCCTGGAGGTTGAAATATGCCCGATCTCTGCCGTAACACAATGTGTTCACGTCGCTCGTCATGTGACTTGGTGCACTGGTGCCGAATTTTTTTGAGTGCCTCTCACACCAACGACAAGAGACACACAACTGGCGAGATACTGATAGTGTGAAGTATTCAAAAGGCCATGTTCCAGAGAAGCTTCGTATCGAGTTTCCTTTTGTTTGTTTGCCTTTTAGTGTTACATTGCTTCGACACACGTGACGTGCCCCACATGTTGGCAGCGGTCTGTAATCACACTCAATATGTAAGTTCAAGTACATTTCGCGCCTACGGCAATTAAATAAAAAGGTTAGATTTTGCAAATTTCAGACATTGAATTAATTCGTTATGAACATCCATCATACCCTATATACAAATTGACACGTTCACGGCACATTCACTCTGAAGCGTGTGGAGTAGTGCTTTGCTGGTCGTGCGCGCGTCAAAGGTCGCGCAGGGTCGCGCAGGGTCGCGTAGGGTCGCGTAGGGTCCCTGTCAGCATATTGAAGGGAAATTTTCTTCCTTCGACTTCCTCCTTCTTCTTCTCTTAACATGGGTGTTTTTTCA
This sequence comes from Metschnikowia lunata, assembly GCA_030583235.1. Taxonomy (NCBI): domain Eukaryota; kingdom Fungi; phylum Ascomycota; class Pichiomycetes; order Serinales; family Metschnikowiaceae; genus Metschnikowia; species Metschnikowia lunata. The sequence continues at coordinate 31,771 of JAJMHP010000008.1, read as the reverse complement.
CTTTGGTACCGCCGAGGCATTAACAACGAGCTGAGGTATCACTTGTGGAGGGCCACCCAGAAGAAGATCAACTTTGTTTGTGACGCCAACTCTAAAACCATCGCTGTTGGAGGTCGCCGGCTCTTCGGAGCAAGTGCTGATCCATGAAACGGTGATGACCTGAATGTTGGGACATATTTTTTACGGGGATTGTCGGCACTTTTCAAGTGGGAAGCCTACACGTATTATTTCGTTTGTCGGGGGTTCTTTTTTTATTAGATTGTCCTTTTGATAGTCTTTTTCTTTTCCTGTTCTTTCCATTTTCTGCAGCTTCTTCAAATACCGTATCTAAGAGAAGTAGTTTTCACCCACCCTCCCCCTTCTTTGCATTTCTCTTGCCGAATTCTCTTCTGCTACCGTGGTCATCTGGTCATTGATGATTTTTTTGATGAGTCGCTCGCCCGCGAGCTCTTTCGAATTGATAATCTTTGCCCATGGCAAATTCTTGTTCATTCCTGAATTAGTAAGGTCTAGAATGAAGTCACAATGTATTGCTGTCGTTGGTAATTGGCTAGTGTGTTTTTTCCCATCAAAAATCGAATTCTCCATTTTGTGAATTTTAAATGGGATCCTTTCACCTCCATCTACCTCCATCTCTGTGAACAGTGACCTAGACATAGATAAGAGGTATTCTCGCACAAGCTTCAAGTTGATCCAGATCAATGAAGACATGTTTAAGTACCTCAAGTTTTCCTGCCGCCCTTGCAAGCATTTGAATATCTCTTCTGGCTGAATCACTTCCAAATGTGTAGTGTTCATTGATTTTAAGCTCAAGTCACTCAAAAATAACACCCCGTCTCCCTTGTTTGCATAATGTAGATCTGGAGAGACTAAATGCATTGGTGGAAGCAAGCTATTGTATTTCCATACAGGCTTCGACAAGCTACCAATGGAAAATATTGAGGATGCCGATGAAGTCACATCAGCACGGGTAGCCGGTTGAGCCAGAAGGGTCTGATACATTTCAAGATGGGGACCAATTGATTCCACGATACGCATCATGTCCTTGTGGAAGTTGTTCACTAGATCGTATCGCGGGTATTGTGTTTGAAAGGTGCGCTTGATACGATAATCTGTCGATAATGTGACATGGGCCAAGTTAAGTTCCTCCAAGTTTGGACATAAATTTACCAAATGAACAATGTAGCCAACAGGGAGGTCTTTTGATGATGCATAGCTCAGAAGGAACCGATTGATTTTTGGATGGGTCGATGTTGATGTTACTAATTTGGTTTGCTCAACACTAATCGATGAACGTACCAAGGGGGTACTATTCTTCTGAACATTCGTCAGAGATCTCCTCCGCTTGAAGTATTTTGACAACTTAATTCTCTTTGACTCATTGAGATTTTGAGCACTAGGTACTAGGGTGGTACAAGACTTGGACAACGGAATCGCCACGGGGTGCAAGGCATTCAAATTGTTACGGAACTTCCAGTCTCTCCATCCAGCCCAAACTTTAGACAAATAGCGGCTGAACTCTTCCAGGCTTGAGGATGATGATTCTGAGGGGTGCTCACCCTCATTTAGTTCAATATCGGCATTTCCTGGTTGAATCATCGACAAATCAACCTTTTCAACAAGTAAGCCAAGATTCGTATTAAACCGAAGGCACGTGATGAACTGAGCGAAGCGATATGTCGACGTGAAAGTCACTGAACGCAACACAAAAGGCTTTGCAAGCCTGTAGAATGCTTTGTTTGCGTATAAAGAGTTCTTGTACGACAGAAAATCATCGACGTAACTGAAAACTATCAACTGAATTTCCATTGGAAGCTGATTAAATGAAAGACACCGTATTTGTGGCCGTTTGTCGGGTATTTGTTCTGGCAGTTGAGCGGCTTGTGGGGCATGTTTCAAGACCAGAACTTTCCTACTGATGAGCAGGGCTTTTAAAGAGACATCTGAAAGCAAACTACGGTATTTCATTGGAAATTTCGGTCTCTGCTTTAGCAGCTGCGTCATTGTAAACTGTGCAACTAAGGTCTTGACTTCCAGTGGGGAAAGATGAATGATCCGATGGGTCTGATAGTCATAGGTGATATTTGGATTAACAAGCGAGCGATAAGGGGGAAGGGACGGCACATTTTGGGTCTCTGGCATACTTGTATATCAGTTAGGAGTTTCTGAAGTAGCTTCGAACAGATGAGGCAAGGAAATTTCTCTTCCAATGGCAAGTGTCCCTATATTAGTGGTGCTTAGTTGTGGTGATCTAAGGCTATAGTTTGCAGTCTAGCAACTGCACTGCCTTGAAATCGTATATCAAAAGAAGATGGCTGCAAAAAAGAAGAGGAGGAAAAAAAAAAAAAAAAAAAAAAAGAAAAATCAAGATTGAAATCAAGAAATACAACCAATTAGGGTAATTGAATCGGAATATTTCTCGCCACTCGTTTTCAAATTGTTGGTGAAGTTGCCTTGGAAGTGTCTTGTGCGGAAATCCCTCTGCAGCCCCCAGCCCGTTGCTGTGGAGCTCACGCATCAGGTGCATTATCTGAGGGTTAGGGACTTAGGATTGCGAGTGTGGAAGTGGGCGCGAAAAACACGAAAATGAGGACTACTACTTGAAACCAGCAGAGCTCGTATAGATCCAGCATAAATCCGAGTCTCGGCCTGGCAAAAATTCCGGAATTAAACTAAAGGTCTGAAACAACACGATCGATTCTCAGCCCCTTTTATACTTGGTATTGCTGTACGCATCTTCTGAGACAAGAGGTGACACACGTGCATACAGCCACAAACACGCCCCGGGGCTTTGACGAGGGAAAAAAAAAAAAGGGGGGGGAAATGTGTTTCGTACCACAGTAAAGCGGGATCCGCACGACAAATAATCTAATCCCAGTTGGCTCGCAGGAGGTGTGTAGGTGATTCAACAATATGACTTCGGAGAAAGCCAGCTCAAAACTGACAAGTAATGTTTTGTGGGATTGTTTCATGGTACCCTTTATCAAAGGAAACAGTGACCTAAACTGTGTGTTGTTGACTGCATACCTTGATTCAAATTTTCTGCTCTGGTGTTTCTAGTAAAAATGTATTTCCCAAGAACATCGATTGGCTCGAAGTGGAATACCCTGACTAAAATCTCATAATTTCCCTTCACTAAGTGGGTATGGACATGATACTGATATCACGCGAGCCTTCTGAAAATCACAGCAGTGCCATGTATATACCTTTGACACGGAATGTAGGAAAGGGAAATCAGCTCTGTAAAAGAAATACATCCAGGAATATGACACGGCAACGGACTTTCTATTACTTCTTGAAGTCTTTTTGTAAAGGAGAGTCTTAATATGAACATGATAATTGAGCCTACCATTATTATGGAAGAACACAGCCCAGTCTGAAAATCTCTTAAGGATAAGAATATCTCTAAAGCGTAACCAAATAGTTCCCTCATTAACCAACTCCTTTTTATTCTATTTCCAGTGAACGCAACCGGCTGAAGGAAAGTCAAGCCCTGTAAATTGGTTTGTTGAAAAAGTAACCCTTACCCAAAACTTTCTCTTTCAAGAAGACCAAAATGACTTGCGCAATCAACAAGATATCAAATTCGAAAGTCAATGTCGGCTCTAGAACAACAGCTGAAATGATCTCATTGATGATAATGTAGCAATTCGAGGTGTCTCACGCGTTCATCAAATCGCTTTAGGCGGTAACAGCATCTCTGCTAAGAGTTAATGGCCAAAAACCTTCAGAATCACGATTTTTGCTCTAATAAAATGAGAAACGTATCTTTCAGCACCATCTAGTTGACAAATGGAGAGACTATGTGTTGTCCAATAAGGCACACCCTGGGACCCAACTACCGGAGAATAAATCTAGCTTCACGTGGCACCATAAGGTTTTCGATAAAAAATTCTTTCTTCCCAATTCCAGAATTTTTCAGAAATCGTCCATTCAAGAGAACTCTTTTCGTGAATTCTCATTGTCTTTCCATAATGGAAATGATGGAGTTTCTCAACTTCGGTAATGAATCTTCCGTGACAATAGTAAAGTTATACCTGAAGGATTAAGCTAAAATAATAATAGTTTCTTCGGTGCACTTGTAGAAGATTCGATATGAGGATCTAACTTTTTGAGTCGATTCATTCAAACTTAAAGTAAAGTGGGGAGACCAAGTAATGGTCAGTGTTTAGGCTTCTCACCTCATTCAATGACCACGCCCTTGGAAGTTTTCACAAAATCTTGTGCAAATCACGACACCAAGAAAAAAAAAAACAAATCAGAAATTCACCAATAATGCACTCAAACGCCAAGTTCTCTGTAGTGGGTGAAAGTAAGTTTGTTGGCGGAAGCCTAATTTTTTACTCCTTTTTTTTGATTTTCGCTCGATTGCTATTCAAACGAACAAACAATTGTCCTGCCAGAGTTATTGTTGAAAAATACATGATTCAGAGTATACAACACCAGCTTAGCAGCAAGTATATAGTATCCTTGTCGGTAAGAAGATTACTACATAGGCCATAAGCTCGATAAAGTAAACTGGATTGCTCTACTCGCTAGGGCCGAGAAGTTTTGAGTTTTCAATTTGGTCACCGTGTCCCTTCTACTAAGGCGGCTTAGTACGGCTGTGTTGAAGGCACCTTCATGACAATTCTTTACATCATGCTACATTGTGGCTGTTGGCTACGGAAGGCATACCACCGCCAAACTTTGTCTCATTGCGACTTTTCAGGGCAGACGTAATACGCTGATGAGAAGCTTTCAGCTCCGTAACAGCAAACCCTAAGTCGGTACAAGTCGTGCTGATCTGAGTTGGTTGATTTTATCCTGTGGAAGAACCTTTCGCCAAAATTTCAACCTCTTAAATCTACTGTTTTAAGGCCATGAGAGTTAATGAAAAACAGTTTGAAATTCAACTGAATGCGAGGTGTCTCGTTTAGGCAAGCTCCAGTCAACTGCATAACAATGATAACCTGCGCAACAGTGCTGTTGCGAGACTTGGCATTATTACAATTCAAGTGAGCCGACTCCGAGTCGGCTCTAACTATATGAGGACCGGCTTTCCCACCCTAAAGTGTTGGATATCCAGACTGGTTTTACTAGAAGATCTCACTTAATATATAGTTCAGATACAAGAACCCTGACACTGAATGACTCTTCAGTCCGATATTCCATTCAATGTCGGCATCAGAAGTGTTTTAGTGGCGCAACTGTGCAGGCCTAAGCAAACCCGACTTGAACACACTCCCCCAAATAAACTTTATAGCCCGTCAGCCTCGTGCGACCTGATATGCACGACAGTATATACTAAAACATGGTCTAATCCTGAACTAGCGTTTGGAGGGTGCGGAACAAAGAACCCGCCTGCGATCCGAACATCCCGATCTTTCCGCGCGAATGTGCATGCTTGTTTTTCGCATCCCTAGTTAGGCGCATCTATCCGTGTTGCCGCACCTAAATGGTGCCATGAATGTAGCCAAGAAACTTTTCCCGAGACGTGGGGAACTGAGGGGGTAGTCGATTGCAAAATACTTACATTTGTGAGCACCAAAAACAAACAAAATCGTATACGACCGAGAACTCTTTTCTATTTGGAAAAATATCAGTATCATTTTGGTTTCCATAGTATGAATTGAGAAACTTCTTTGGTCCAAGTAAGGTGGTGGCGTGGGGGTGTGTGCCTTTTTGACGCAGAACAAGCCACAAAAGAATGCCATTTTGTACATGCAGGACTGTCTCTACCCGAGCTCGTAATTTAACTGAATTCAACACGTCATTTGGGCCGAGGAGCCCACAAATAGCAGGGCTTCCGCCCGCAGAGAATTCAATTGATGACACTTACATTAGCTCATGAAACCTCCTGTTTTCACATCCAAGTTACGAGCCCCTTGCTAGTAGTATTTTCTGATCAAACCTAACACCAGCCACTTTTAACTCGTTTACCAGAACTCATCAGTCACCCGAAACTCCAAAGAACTTACCACTCAAACTTGCAATGAGGACCAAGCTATTGCGTAGATGGGATCGGGTAACGCTATAATCTGCCTAAGTCGCGGTATGGAATTCCGATAGCAACTGATAGCAAACGATGTAAAACCGGAGGTCTCCTGCACCAAGCCTTTCTTGGCTCCGAAGATCTAGTGGCAATCTGACAAGCACGAAGTTCATACCGGAATCAGTAAAGCCTTCACTCTAGTGGCGGTAAGATATACATGATGAAACTGCGTAGACTGTCGGCAGAAACCACCATTTCGTCACGCCTCACAAACGCATTACAGTTTGGGCATGTGATTACATAGGTGCCCATCCCTCCGCCCTGGACACTGCAGATAGATCTGTAAAAGGGTTGACGCTACTCCCCATGCATATGTTCAATAATATCGACTAAGATGCAAACTCACTAGTACATAAAGAATTTGTAGCCACGCTCGAAAGATTTCTCAACGACTGGAAACAGTTTTTTGTCAAAACAAAGGTTGAACTCATCTGGTAACAAGTGTATACGTATGTCGTTGTTCCTGTGCAAATGCGTCAGTGATAGTCTCTCGTATAACGTATTATGTCAGACGGATTCCCTTGTACGCCCGCATATGCATGAGCTGCATGAGGAGCCGCCCGGAACTGCTCGATTGGCTGCGATCGCGTTACTCTCTTCTCTCCGCCTAACCATCACTTATCAGGATCAGGTTCCGCCTTGCGACGTCTCCCGGATGTTTTCGGTAAGAGCAACAAAAGGTTTTCGCGTTACGGTCCTTCGGCATCTCATAGAGAAGTCCCAAAGTCCGAACTCTCTCCCTGAGACTGCAATATACTGGACAATCTCCGAACCTTAGAGTTTTTTTGATTCATTGCAGGACGAGGCATACTGTTTGTGCCCACTAACTTCCGACAGGATCGGCTTGCTACGACCGTTTAACGTAATCCACGGTACAGAACGCTATCTACACACAACTCTGGCGTGAGTTCGTCCCATGAAAAGACAATCTGCTGTCCATCACTCGCTTCAAAGAAACACGACTCTGTTTCTCTTTTGCTGAAACCTACCCTAGGTTACTGTTTTCATTCAGACACTGAGTGACACAAGGCAAGTGATCCCAGCTGAGGCCCAGGTCAAACGAATACCCCACGCCTATTTGCTGAATATTGTGGCTTGATCTCAACACCCAGCTTAAGACTGGTCATTGGTTTGGAATTGATTTGTTTGCTTTCGCGATTACACAGAGTACAGTTATCTGGCCCTCGAACCGAAGATACAATCATTTGACGTAAGTGGCTTTTGCTTGAGATGCCCCTGAACGAACAGTTGACCCCTACCTACCATGGATACATTCTTTCCAACGAAGATGCTCTTTATGTGGTGCAGGCAGCATTAAGTAACCGGCTACCGTTGGTCAAACGCAGACCTTTAGATAGCGAGCGACCTGAGCTTATCCGGCTGGGAAATGTATTTGTATTTATTGAGGAGTCATCTGAAATCAAAAGATGGACAGATGGCGTTACTTGGTCAGCGTCTCGGATTTTAGGGCGTTTTTTGATCTACCGGAAGTTGGACAAAAACGCTGTCATGAGCAAAGACGACAAACGAAAAGTCAAAATCAATTCTGCTAAACGAAACAGCACAAAGAATACGCAATACTCGGAAGTGGGTCTTCCGAATGGATGCCCGGGTTATCCCCAAGCACCTAGTTCCGCCGATCTCTATTCGCATTATGATAACATCGATACTTCCTATGACCGGTCTCGTGCATCTCCTTCAGTCTCAAACTCGGGGAGCTCGTCACCACAAGCCCATTTGCCTGTTTCACAAGACAGAGGTCTTCTCAAGAAGACACTTTCGTTGAAGATCGCCCCTGACGCTAACGGGAATCAACCTCAGCAAACTGTGCATCTCATATCCTACTTCTGTGCCCATGATGTTATTTTGGGTAATCTAATCCGACCTTCGCAAACGTTCCTCAAAGAAACCCCAATTACCTCCGGCGTATGGCTGGCCATGAAGAGGTCCTCTCTTGGGGGTAAACTCTTATCAGACAATGAAGCCAACTTTTACTTAGACACCAACTACCAATTGCAGAACATGTCTTCGTTTCTGGTCAATGATAACAGACCGCTGCGAGTCATCGCGCAAGAGGTGCGGGCTCACCTGTCAAGCGACCACTCACAAAGATATTCCCCAGCATTACCCTTGGACCCATCGAGGCCTGCTCCTTTAAGTGCCCCAGTGACCGGACTCGTAAAGCCTTCATATGGACTTCATATTGGCGCTTCTTTGCGTTCTCCGGTTTTTGGCTCCGTTGGAAGCGATAACCAAATTCTACAGGACACGACCCATAAACCGTTCTCTTATGGCTCAAGTGATGGTTATCCTCATGTGGGGACGCCTTCGCTTGACGAGCAACCACGGAAAAGGAGCAAGTCGCTTCAAACGGATACACAATTTCCCCGTCAAATACCCGCCGAACTAGCGACAACTGAAGATCCCTATGCTCGGTATGTCGGAAAGGGCAACTACGACATGATGCAAGGCCACATACCTCAGCTGTTGCACCATCCTAATTTTGGAGGAGGCATCCGAAGTTTCAGGCCCGATATGCCGCTGCCCCTTAACGTTGGTGGGCCTCATTCTTGGGACGCGAACAATCATTACGGGTCAGAAATCGTTCGGGGATTGACCAGTGCTCCACCTTTGTATTCAACCGGTGAGGAAACAACTGAGCATGGATACGAGCAGTTTTCTGCCCTGGGAATGATACCTACGTTGAATAACAGGGCTTTTGGGGTACAAGTGTCACATCAAGCGCAAACAAGACCACATGCTAGTATCAGCCCACAATACACCGCCTTGCCTTTTCCAAGGTGGGATCTGTTTCCTCTGGTAGCACATTTCCCTGCTCCCGTCGGGCCCGACAATCACAACGAGGAAATTGACAATGACCAGCGTGAACTATACGAATGAATATTCGCTCAATAGACTTCGTTATGCACACTTATAATATACTCATAGATGCAGAGCCCTAATTCCTCTGCCGTATTATCTTCACGAAACCTGTGTTCCTCTATTTAGCTTTGCCCTTCCTGTTCTAGGTTTTCCTGGTTTTGTTTCCACTCGAGCAAAGGTGCTAACTCACTTACCAGACCACTTTTGTATTGAATGAAAGAATGCTCGAGAAGCTCGTCTGTAGATGCCCTATACTTCACGTCAACGCAAAGGCAAATGGACAAAAACTTTTTTATCGAGTTACTTAGCAACTCGGGCTTTTTAAGCTTGGGTGTTCCATTCGTAGCAATGAGGTACAATGCTTTCAAAGGTTCTTCGTTGAGGTATGGCGGCTCTCCTTCGATCATTTCGATTGTCATTATTCCTAGTGACCAGACATCAACTTTTTCATCATATTCCTTTTGCTTCACAACCTCCGGAGCCATCCAGTAGGGAGTTCCCACCATAGTAGCCCTCTTAGATCTTTGATCGGTTAGCTTAGCGCAGAATCCGAAATCGGTGATCTTCACGTGCCCGCCCGCACTAAGTAGGACATTGTCAGACTTGATGTCTCGATGAATGATGTGTTTCTTATGCAAGAACTGTAGACCTTTAAGGGTTTCATGACATATGGTGGCGATTTGGCGTTCATTCAACTTGCACTCATTATTCTCAATCACCTCAGTCAACGAGCCACCCTCCATGTATTCCATGATGACCAACAAATCGTTATTTCCTCTTAAGTAGGAATCTAAAAAGTTGACGATGTTGTCGTGCCTAGAATCCTTCATAACAAGGATTTCATTAATTATCAATTCCTTGCGGGGCTGAGCTTGGAGATCCATTTGTTTGATGGCAACTTTCTTGCCCCGTTGGCCAGTGATGAGAGATTCTGCTAGATACACCTCGCCCGATGCACCTTGCCCCGCTTTCAGGATGATGCGGAAAAGAGAAGATGGATCGTTGCTATTAACCACTGTCTTTAATTTGGCGATGATCTGTTTGTCATTAAGTTGCTCTTTCTCCTTTTTCAACTGTTTGGCAGTTTTGGGTTGTGACGTGCCGGTCTTCTCAGATTGAGGCTCACTCTTCTGTTGCGCGTTGATATCAGTCTTCTGGGACTTTAAATTAAGCGGTTTGAGGGACAATCCATCGTCTAACTTGGGCATGACTGGATCAGCTTTTTCCAAAGTTTGCTTAAGGTTTTCAGAATGAATCTTTACCCCTGGATGTGCAGTATGTGGCAATTTGGGTGGAGTGGCTTTGGGAACCTGTGTCACGGCACCTCCAATGAATGAGGAATGTTTCAAAGGTTGTGTTTGGTTATGTGATACTCCGTTCTTGTGTGGGCTAGTGCTTTCCGATTTCTGATGACCATTCTGTGACGATTGGATCTGAGTGGCATTGTTCGCATGCTGTCCGGGAGGAGGTGGGGCACGTCTTTCAGGAACCAAATCGGTCTTGCTGGAGTTTTGACCAGCACTCATGAGAGCATTCAAAGGCGACGCGTTGGCTCTTGGTGCCTGTTGCTGAGTCACATGATATGGCTGGGGTGGTTTTGGTGCGGCCCTTGTAGGACGCAAATCTAGCTTTGAGTTCTGGGGAGCGGGCTTCGCCACTGGGTGTTTGGTCCAATCTTGTAAATTCATTTTTGCTTGGCCGCCCAAATTTAATGCAGGAGAGGCCAGGGGCGTGGTTGAGTTGGACCCGTTGATGTCAGAATAAAACTCAAGCACTTCAATGACAGCCAAAGGATCTTTTTTCCAGTCCTCGTTTGTAATTTTCGAGTGTTGAAGCATCGACTTCCACGCATCCGGTAAGCCGGTGAAGTTTCCACTTGCCGGATCAAACCCAACATGGACCTTGTGGGTAAAATTAATTGGGCTTGAAACGCCCGAGTTCCCCATTGAAGAGATTCCATGCTGATTGACGGAAACAAGCGGACACTTGGTAGTGAAGGCATCAAGCCAATCCAAGTAGTCGTGGTAACTTTTGATCGACACCAAAAGGGGCTTGCTTCCGTTCTTCGGTATGATCTCCATTGTCTGCGACGTCTTGTTATAGCCCGAGTTGGGTTTGATGTTGATGGCACTGATCAAGTTTAGTGGGAACAGCAAGTCAAACTCCTGGTTTGTCTGCATCGTGGGCTCATTCTTGAAAAAGTTCAACGCACGGTCGCCAATCGACATGTACCGCTTGTTCCACCTGAATGAAGTGAAAATTCCGTCATCCTTAAGGTATACCCAGCCGCCAACCTTTCTAGGGGACACGAGCTTAATTTTATCGGAGTCCTTAAACAGCGACAGATTCTGTGCCAGCCCAGGAGGCGGTGGGGCGCGGCGATGGCCTCTAATGTCGGAGTTGTATAGTGATGTCATGAGACAAAAGATGCTGAACTAGGAAAAGAGTGGTTGTAGACTTTGAAGCAGCAAAATTTCGATTAGTGTGTAAAAAGAAAGCAAGGGCACTCGGGCAGGTGAGAAAAGGAAGCCACTATTATAGTAAAAAAGGCCCGACAGAGTAACAGGTTCAAATAAGCTCTGTTTCTCTTGCCGCCTGATAATTTTTGGCTGTGATAACTTTCAATTTGTTCTCAGGGAAGGTGGATGAAAAGCCGAAACTCAAGGTTTGAAGTCGTAGCCGGTGGTTGATCTGGTGTCTGCCGCCTGTTTAGGTACCTGGTTTTCTGAGAGCGCCCGCGAAAATGCAAGAGCGCGCCTCGCGGCATAGAAAAAAGGTAATCAAACGGGCGCGAGCAACATCGAGACGTGTCGGAAACCGTAGCTTTCTTTGACAGAGCCAATGCTAGTCAATTAGACAGGTGGTATAATTTTTTTTCCGTTTCAATTTCGTCTAAAATTACAGTTTGTGAAATCTGATTTTTTGTACTCGGATACTCTCTTATAATACTCGCACTGATCTATGAGGTAAAGCCTAGCTTTTTAGCATATACCAGTAGCAAATAAAGGGCAAGGCGATGTTTTGGGAGGACAAGGCCGCAGCGCGCCCCCGTCGGCTAATGAAAGCTCTTTGGAGGTAAAATGAGGATGCCATGGCACGTGGTTCTGGACACTTGAAATGGTGGTGTCAATTTCAACTCAGTGAGCTCACGAAATCCACTCCGACGTTTCGTGTATTCCATGCTTTATACTTTGTGAGGTGATGTACATCTCGCTAGTGCCGTCTACGATCAAGTCTTGAGCTAAGAAATGTTGCGGTTAAAAGCTTGCCATGCAGTTGCGAGCTCGCGCGTATGAAAAAGGGGGTGTTCTCGTGTCCGACACAAGTAGCACACAAGGGTAGTGGAAAACTTTCGGTGATGACACTTTTGCGCTATCAGCTGCTAATTACTGTTTAATTCTTTAAGTTACGACTTATTGGCCCCTTTTTCCACTATTGTTCTACCAGAATCGGGTGCCTGAAAAAGCATTGATGCAAGATTCGCGCCAGGCAAATCGAGAGAGAAAAAAAATTCGGCGCGGAAACGCCTAAATCGCACGCCCATGGGCTGGTTCTAGAATGTTTTAATTCTTGAGTGAGATCACGGCGCGCGAATGAACAGCAGGTCATACGGTAAAAACCCAAGGGAAAAGACTCAGTAATTTTCTTCGCTGACCAGTAAAAGCACTACTCAAGCGAAAACTCCGTTACGAAAATTACAAGAATATAAATCTTTTGTACGGCTTCGGTGAACCACCCTTGCTCCATTCTCTTTTTTCTCTTTGTTGGTTTTGTCTTTTTGCCTTTTTGTCGGTGCACTTTCTGTTATCGAAATCTTCAGGCATTTAACATTGGTCGGAGAAGATGGTCTTTTATTTTTTTTTTTTGAATGATACATCTGATTAGAGAGAAGGCGTTCGTAGTCTGAACTTGCCCAGTCTAATTCCACCAAAAACTATAAAAATCTGTAGGAAAACCCCCCTCCAAGAGCTTCCAAGTGCACCACTTGTGGCGAACCGCGGTTCACCACAAGCTGAACTTCAGCAAGGATGCCCCAACTTGCATACACTCGGTTACGATGTGACTGTCATGTCATCGACCCATCGGGTTTATCTACCCGAGCATCTTCTTCATCTCTCGACTCAGAAGAGGCGCGAGAATATCACCCTCTTGTGCCATCCGCCTCCGAAGAGAGAAACTCTTCTTCACAATCTTGACAAAACAATTCAATTTGCGTAAATTTGGAAATAATGTTCTGGAGTTAATAGCGCGTTAAGATTCATAGACGTATTAATTGCTGAGTCGTGCCACCATCCCGCGGCAATTTCGCAGTGATTGTAGATGTGGTTTAAGAAGGAGTTTTTGCGTACCTCTTGTAGACAAAGGTAGCAGGTTGTAAGACTCGTCTCCGTCCGCGAGTCAAAGACCGGGACATACGATCCAAAGTTGAATAGGTGAAGAGCCGTGAAATCATGTCGTCTCACCCTTTCTTGTTTATAAAGAGCTTTCCAGAAAGTGTCCTAGCGCAGTAGTGGGCTCACTTGCGGGCATATCTCAATGAAGCGATTGGGTTGTATTGGTGGAAACTTCTCTTGTACCTGGCGACTTAAAGACCGAAATTAATAGCATCTTGTTGCCTTCACTTCTTCATCTTTGAGCGTTGGTGGAGCTCTAAGTTTTTGATACACGATCGTCGTCGTCACTCTGTACGGTTTGATACGGGCATCGTGCTTTCTCGTCCCTTTGAAGACCTCTCGCCAGGCCTCCGCGTATTGTATTTCGGTCTTTGAGAATGTCCAGTGAAGATTCTCATAAAAGATCCCTTCTTCTTCTAACAAAAAGTCTTGCCCGTGTAAACCACCCGTATCAGAGACGGTTGCCCGCTCATTGACAAGTAGCACTTTCGCCATGTGGTGTAGCATCTTAATTCTTAAGCATTTGGAATACCAATCCGTCTTTCCCTTGAGCACCTCAGGTCAGTTTGCAGTTAAGCATTACGTAAAACTTACTATTTCTCCTTGAAGTTAAGAGTGCCTACTACAGTGCGTTTTATCTTCGTCTTTTTTCTTTGCTTGTTTAGTCAGGCTGTATAAACACTATTTGCTCCAGAAAACTGAGTTGTGTACTCTCTGTATATTTTTGGATATTGTTATTTCATTGCGAATTCAGTTTAATTTTAGAGGGCACTGAGAAAGATTCAGCAATTTGCGAATTTAGAGGGAAAAAAATGAATTTTGCAAAAAGCTCTCTCATTTCTACTGCCACTTTACAATAGATCAATAAATCGTGTTTCCAATACAACGAATACCACATTTCAAAACAGAAAAAAAAAAACATTTGTCAGGGTTCTTATATCTGAACTATGTATTAAGTTAGATCTTCTAGTGAAACCAGTCTGGCTTTCCAACACTTAGGGTGGGAAAGCCGGTCATTATATAGTTGGAGCTGACGATGGGTCAGCTCACTACAATGGTAGTAGTGAGTGTAAATCTCCTGTATTTCATAATACAGGTTGTAGATCCGTTGCCCGATCATTACTACCGCAGGTTCTTATTGTTAGACAGTTAACGGCAACTTGCCTAAAGGAGACACCTCGCAACATTGATATCTACATGTACCATGCACTCGGAAGCTGTTGAAGGAATTTTTTTTCTGTAGAGTTCTAATTCTTTTTTCGGAAGATGACTGAGAAAGCTCAGATTGTATCATTCAAAAAAAAAAATCCTAGCTTTTTTTTTGTCTTTCCTCAACTGACCCAATCAACACAGACGGCTCTTTGTTTTTTTTTTTTTTTTCCCCAGATTGTTCGGTTGATCCTGCACCAGGTTCCGGTTTATGCGCAAGCACACGCTTCAAGCGGACCGGAGTTAGTCGGCCGTCCCGCACCCACCGGTTCTTGCAATCATGATCTTGCCCATTATCTTTACAAGCTATGGGGTTGTTTTTCAAACGGAACCACGCAAAACTGACCGGGCAGAAGCTGGATGCCGCGTCAAATAAAGAGCCTCTAAGAAAACAGGCGGAAAAAAAATCATTGGCGGGCCTTGAGAATTCACCTGCTGCCAAGCCCACTCCCAAAGTTGGTAATTATTCATCGCATGTAGAGCTCAAGTCTATTCTTCTCCCCGAAAATTTGGCACTGAATGTGCACAAGCGACGAATAAGTACAGTCGTAGACGACTCGCATTTTGCCGATTTTGAAAAAGATGACTACACTGATTCCGATGACGTGCTGCTGTTTGACGCATCCTCACGCTATCTGAAGAAGTCTGATTCATCAGATGAAGATGATGAAGACGACAACTATGAGGAACATACTCATGCCTGGATGGAACGAGATAAGCACCATAGTGTCTCGCAGCTCTACGCGCTTATGGGTTATTGCGGGCTCAGCCTGGTGGCTAGCAAAGACTCTCTTAAAACCTTAGCAGACGAGGCACTGAAACGCACATACTCTTTACTAAGCAACGGGCTCAAAATACACCGGCTTTCCCCAACGATGCGCTCGCTGGACCCTAAATTTCATAACTCAATTATTGGAGAACACCAAGTTGAGTTGATGAATCTGTTGAAAAGACTGCTTTGCCACCTTTTGAACCACTCTCGTACGGGTGCATCTCCATACGACATACTTGACAACAACAAAACACTTTACGATCGTTATGGGCGTGTCAAAGATATCATTGGCCGTGGAGCGTACGGTATCATTCGAATCGTATACCCTGAAGAGAGCCTAACCCATGGTACGCGGGGCCAACAAAAGGTCTATGCCGTAAAAGAACTACAAAAACGGCCAGCTTCTGGATCGAAAATCCACGAAACCAAGGAGATGTTTATTGATCGGGTGATTTCTGAGTTCATCATCTCTTCGACACTCAACAATAAACACGTGGTTCGCACGCTAGACTTGATGATTACGCTACCAGAAAGAAACACAGCAAATTCATGTAATTTATATGATGAGGTGAGGATTTCTCAGGTGATGGACCGCACAAATGGTGGCGACTTATTCCATTACTGCAAGAAAGCAATTACTAGTCGCGAGTACCTTTCAATTGATGAAATTGACTGCATGGTGAAACAAATTACCAAGGGTCTCTGGTATATACATAATCATGGAGTGGGACATTGTGACTTAAAACTCGAAAACATTTTGCTTGAAAACGACCAGGATTCTATCCATTTAATCAAGAGTAAGAAACGGTGCCGACTCAATCTCAAAATCTCCGACTTTGGCAAGGCAAACGTGGTCCGCACTCAATGGGACACTGAAGAGCAGCTCTCGAGTCCTTATCTTCCCATTGGAAGTGAACCATACATGGCCCCAGAGGAGCATGTGAATTCTCAGCAGGGTATTTCCCTCTTGAAAAAAGATTGTTGGGCCTTAGGGGTGCTCGTGCTTATTTTGTTCAACATTAGACGATCGTTTTTCTACAAAAGTATCGGCAACCAGTGCCAGCTAGATTATTGTGACAGCAAAAGTGGCGAGTTGAAAACAAAGTGCTACGGTGCTGCCTATCTCTGGCAGACCACCGAGCCCGCGTCTACGAAGACAAAAGGAAGGTATAAAGACCCAGTATTTGGTGAGTACGTGAACACCGCCATGGTGTCAGAGTATGATATCAAAAGCAAAGAGTGGTCGGTGCAGAAACGCGGCAAGTTTATTCCAATTGAGACTATGTTCGATACGCCTGCTGGCTTCGACGACCCCGGTTATGACGGAGACGCAGATACTTTCGGGCAGGATGATTTCGACTTGAGAAAATTTTGCACGTACAAACTTCTCGATATGAACGCACATAAGAGGCTAAGCGCATGCGCTCTACTAAAAAGTGACTGGCTCACTTCTGTGGAAAGCTGCGGGGACTGAAACTTGGGGCTTATAACGTGTACATTTCAATCACAGACCGTCATGAAACACGCTGTATATTCAAATCGCGCACGAATGCCAGTCGGTTGGGCAGTCAAAAACAACGAATTTGTGGAGCTGAGCTCACCAGCTTACCAGCTTACTGGAACGCTGGGTGTGGAGTCATTGACCGGAAAAAAGAATGGTGAAAAATGAGGATATCTCTGGGACTTTTCCAAATCGATCGAACTGTCTTTCAACTGTTCAGAAGTCTGCAAATCTATCCGCATAAGGGTCTTCTACCCCCGTGATTCCGTAGTCCAAATCTTTATCCTCAGGGTACCTATCAAACTGAGAAGTGTCACCTACGCCGGAAGTAATTGGTGGCTCGTAAGGTGTCTCTATGTCTCTCGATAGCAAACGTTCCCAGATGACTTCTTTAAACCAAGGGTGCGATTTGACATCGTCAGATCCGTTTTGCAAGTTACCCAACCTTTGGGTTAGGTCTTTCACAATCAACTTTTGAAGCAAATCGAGAATATCCGGCGGCAAATAGTCGGGATACGTTATCGTTCCGTTCAAAATGTTCTCATAAGTTTTCATCGGAGTTGGGTCATAAAATGGGGTATAACCGGTGAGCATCTCGAAAATTAGGATTCCGAAAGACCACCAGTCCACAGATTTGTTATAAGGTTTCGTGGCAACAACCTCAGGCGCAATATAGTCGGGAGTACCACACAACGTGTATGTGACATCGGAGACCTCTTTAGCAAAACCAAAATCCGTGAGCTTTATGTGGCCGTTTTTGTCCAACAAGATGTTTTCCGGTTTCAAGTCCCTGTATATGATGTCTAGATCGTGCAAGTACTCTATGGCCAAAAAGACTTCAGCCGCGTAGAATTTGGCCACGGGGATCGGAAATCTTTGGGACTTGCGCAACAATGTGAAGAGCTCGCCACCTTCTATATAATCCATAATCATGAACAAATTGTGACAGTCTTGAAATGTTCCCCACATCCTGATGATGAACGGATGTTGCGCCAACTTCAACATTCTTCTTTCGTCGTTTGTGTGCTCAACTTGTTTCATCTGCACCACTCGGTCTTTTTTCAACGTTTTCATTGCGTAGAAGCGTCCATTGTGCACCGATCGGGCCAAGTGAACACGCCCAAACGAACCCGTACCTAAAGTTCTCAAGATCTGGAAGTCGTTTAAGGAATATTTGCCCTTTGTTGTTGTATCCCTGTTGTTTAGCTTTGAGGGCTTCCTTGTCACTCCTTGTGGTCCCGAAGGCCGTGACTCTGAAGATGAATAAGCAGCCGAGTCCATTTTTTCGGGATTTCCTCTGAAAAAATGAGAATGTGATTAATATGGAGCAAGCTTTCTTTTGATGATTCAAAGAGTCTAGCAACAGATGACAGATGCTGAGGTACTTTGTATTCGCCAATTGCAATAAACGTGTAAAACTTGATGAAAATCGGGGGCAAACGATCGTTTTACCGAAGGAGATATAAGACAAGCAAAAGCGAGGGGCTGTTAACAGAAGGAAGCGACGATACGCCACTGGAGATTTTCAAGGCAAAGCTTTGAACTATTGTTGATAAAGCAGTCCGGAAACGTAGAAATGGAAACAAGGGCCCGTGGGATAAAGGAAATGTCTAAATTCTTTGGTTAGGAAGAACGGATAATGAACATTTCGAAGCAAGGGACAGTCTTGCACGGGCGGCCCCAAGTGTATGCAGGACAGTTACGTAATGGGAAAGAAGAACATCGAGTCAGAATTTTCGTTCGCCATTTAATTGAGGAAAATTTGGTCTGGATACCAGTGGGGCTCCAGCGTTCCGATTTATTTCTTACCTAGAGTTGCGAATTTGGCTTCTGTTCATACCGAGAAGAACAAATTTGGAAAAAAAAAAAATGGCGCCATCTAAATAACTGTTTCGCGGTGCATGCCTCATATCTCTTCCACCAAAATTTTTCTCAATCTTTTTTCTTCGTCCTATTGTCTACTGTCTCTAAGGCTTCTGAGCTTCACAATGTTGGTGGTCTCGCATGCAGAATGCATGTTAAGAAATATGCTGTGAAAGCTGCTTAGGAATCACGAAAGCTACTCACATCAGAAATCCCAGCAAGGAAATTGCCGTAACATATACATTTTCAGGCTAATCACAGCCTTCGTTTCTCTTGTGCGTTGCATGGTATGATGCTCTACCTGAATTGTTGCTTGGAAAGATGTAAGCGGAATACCGCATTGCGTTAAGCATCCCGGTTAGCGCATGGCGGTGATTATCTTTTTTTAAGATATTGTCTTTTCTTCCGAGGCTCTCTCTTAGTTCAATTAATTCGCGGCGGGTGCGGTTGCGAGCCCCAACCTAATCGCTAACGTGTTAACACCTGTTGGGAAAGCGAAAGTGACGCAATCCTTGAATGTAGACATTGGTATGATCTCGTCCTCATTCAAGTAAAACACATGCCTATCTCTAGTCGTCCAACTAATTTATCTTGAATTCACGGATACTGGATTTGAGGTCAGATTGAATTGTTTTCCGCATTTCGGAGTTGGCCCTGGGGAGATTAGACTCCCCACTACCTGTCAAAATTGAGGGTTGTATGCACAACCTGCAGTAGTCTCGCCCCAACTTTTGCTGTGCCTCAGCAGAGACTCCAGTGTGTGCGCGATCATTGGATACCATCTGCATCGATTGATGCTTTGTCGCTTACATCACCTGTGCTTTACACAAGACCGTGCAAACCAAAAAGGGGCGTGTCCTGGTTCAAAAGGCAAAATTCATCGGATCCAATACTCATCAAATTCATCGTCTTCGGCCATGGCTTCAGCTTCTTGTGCACCGTTATTCCTTGCAGCCTCATCCCCTGGAAGCGTGTGAGTATCATGACTGTAGTCGTCATCTGTCCAGTACCCAAACTCTTCATCTCGATTTGCCTCTCTCCGTGCCCCACCACTCTCATTAGAGTTTGCAATATTTGACAATCTTCTCAACGCATGGGAATTTGTATTTCCTCGCAATTGAGGACGTAGATGCCCTCGGGTCTCCAAGGATTCTTGTGGTTGGACCAAAAGAGTTGCAATCTGGTATTGGGCTGTCCTACACTTCTCGTAGAGATCATTTGAGTTCACGGAGTCGAAGCGAGCCGTCGAGACCTCTTTCCCCTCCCTGTGATTCACTTTTGCAGCAGACAAATTATTACTAAGTGCCTCCAAGACCTGGCAAAACCCCGCTCGAAAGAGAACCCTCGCACGTATTTCCAGGGAGATGGCATCATTTGGATCCATTTGTTTAAGAGACCTTCCGTTGATTGTGTCATCTTTTCCATCGTCAACCACCTCGACCGTGAGACCAGAATTGTTAGATGACATCTCTGAAAGCAGAAGCTCCGTGGCTGACCGTATGATGTCCATGGAACCAAAATTTTGCCGCTCAGACATTTGATATTCTATGTGCCCGTCCTTCCACGTGATATTGATCAAAATCCAACATATAGACACCTTAATGTCGTTGAGTTGATTTGAAAGCTTGACAATTTCATTCACGTCCAGACCACATACTTTTGTCTCGATTTGTTTCGTCAATTCCACCAGTAAAAGTCTTTTCCACACCTGCAAGAGCTTTCTGTGGGGAAAGTCAGCAACCCTAAAAGTGGTTAAGTTCGTGTACCTGTGGTCCTCTAAGTAGTTTATCGCCACAATGAGCTTAACATATTCAGGCTCTTTTATCGCTTGAAGAAGAAAAATATCGTTTTCCATAAACAGGCGATCAGCTGCTTCGCGCGACATATCAATATCAACAAATAGGTCAAAAGAGAGCAAGTTATCCAAAAGATACTTACTCCATGTTTTCGGATGGCCTTCGTGAAACGATCCCTGTGAGGCAAAGTCCACATATAGCTTTTCAATCAATTCGCTAAAATGCGCACTTGCAGCGGTGAGATTTCTCATGATTTCGAAAGCAATCACCTTTTGCTGAATTCGAAGCTTATGATGCTCAAAATCATACTCAGCATGTGCCGATACACCATATGAGGACAACTCGAATATCAATGAAAGTGGGAAATGATGCCACACAGGTTTTCGGTTATCCTCATTTTCGTTGTAAAGATAGTTTTTGATCACCTGTAAAATTCCCAATTGTACCTTCAATTGTTCGAAGGCGACCTCCTTATCCTCTTTTATACTTTGGTTCTTTTTCTTCACGATTGACCTCTTGAATAAGCTAGCCAAGTCTTTTAAGAATCGATCATGATTGACAATCTCGTATCTAAAGGAACTGAAGTCAAGAATAAAGTTAGCAAGCGTTGCAAGAATTACCACCTTTTTCTCACACAATGTCTTTGGTATTTTCCGGCGAACACTCTGCAGGGAACGTCGATGTGATGCGAAAAAGACAATCACTTCGTCCACGTTGCCTATTTGACTGGTAAGTTCAAGCAAGCATGATATTAGATTGCCCTTTGTATTTGCCACTGACTCGCGATCGTACCTCACACTAAGTTGGTTGAAAATACCTTTCAGCTTCAGAGTATTACTCTTAGAAGCGCTTGTGGAATCCTCTAAAGAGAACCCAATCGAGCTTCTCATTGAATTGCAGTCAACAAAAAATGTTCTCAAAGTAGACACGGATCGTGAAAGCGACCTTATGAGATAAAATGCATTCATGAATAATGGGTGCTCTATAAGGGCAATCAACACACTGACATTTTCACTGAGCCATCCAAGAAGCTTATTTGAGGACTCTGTTTTTGGCATAGCTTGCAATTTCCAGAACACTTTGTGGTTCAAGATAGCCTGATTGCACAAAAAGTTGTAATTCTCAACAGTCTCGAAGATTGCAAAGCAAAGAAAATTCGGTTCATTCTTGTTGAAATGCTCAGTTAAATGAGAGGTGATCCTGCGACGAACATCTTCGTTAGAGCTTGTGAGAACACTCAAGAGAAGCAAGTAGCTCGCAACAAGACTTAAGTGAGAATTCTGTGCTGAAAAGCGCCGCAATTCCGGATCATAATCTGCTTTCTTTAGCACTGAAAAGTCAAATATTTGTTGTGTTTTGCTGAAAGAAGTCTTCGCAGAATATAACGTTCCGAAAACGCTGCTAGAGTCAATGAGCATGGCTAGGTCATCCAAAATTCTTCTGTCAACACTAGTGCTTCTTAAGTGAGCGCATAACGATGGATATTTAAGACAAAGTTCGGAAAGAACCGAAATCGGTGGCTTTACGAAGCCTGGGAGGTGGCTCATGGAGGTCAAGTCTCGGCACAAAAGATCAATTATCCTTGGAAATAGACTCTTGAGCTCAGAGACTATTTTGCTTTTACCAGCGTTCCTAAATTTGAAGTCGTCCACAAGTGTAAACTGGAGAATATTGAGCGCAGACACATTCAACACATAACATTCTCCTGCAAAGAAAAGTGACACCATAGACTGATGGAACTTAGTCAGAAACAAAGACCTCACGTCATCAGAAACGGCTCGAGACAAGTTTACGTCTTTCATGGAATTTAGAATCTGCGCGATTGATATTGCTGATGCAGATTCAACGAGAAAGCTTGGTCGCTTTTGAAAGATCTCCATGTCTGTATATTGAAGGTCGGAGTCCACAACATTGATTTCTTCAAGATGGCCCAATTGTCTTTCAAGATATTCGATGTTTTGTTCAAGAAAGAAGCTGAGATTCTGGAGCTTAGTGCTGTCCCACTCTCCAAAGTCAATATCAAGAATGAGCGGAAGAAGTTTATACGCTTTCAAAAGAACTGGAGTTAACAACTCTTGCGCCTCATTTGATGTACAGTAACATGTGAATAGCTGGATTAAAAAGTCCCACAAAAGGAACGGAAGTGGTTCCCCCGAGCCCTGGTGATCCAATCGGCTAAACAGAAGAATCATGGTCAATGCGTCGCAAATAATAGGCGAAAGGGAGTGCCATAGAACTAGCAAATTCTGCGGAGGCAGAGTATCCCTTAACCTGGGGAGAAAGGACTCGCTAACTTTTGCCACAAGCAGTAAGATAGTGGGAAGACAAGTAGCTAGTAGTGAGGAGGAATCTGAAGGCTGGCTTTTGTTCGCGTACATTAGCTCGTTTGGTGGGTGTGTTAGGAGTAATCGAAGAACAGTCATGCAATCCTTCAAGTTCCCAAGAGGGCTGGACTTCCCATGTGACCTATCAGCATTTCTAAGGCCGCTTTCAGAGTCTGTTGAATGACTTCTCACCTCAGTATACTTGCTGAAATGTAGAGTGTCTTGAGTAAGATAATCAGAGCTAGAGAAATTATCAACACACCTTTTGAGATAATCCCGGAACCAATTCTGGAACGCCTCGTTACTTAGAAGACGGGTCTTTAAGTTCTCGTTACCAATTAGGGAGAGCTTAAGCGCCAAAATCGCTGCCGAAGGGTCTTTGATCTGGTTTATAAGCCCGTCTCCTGACCACAACAGGCCAAGCGCCGAAGATGCGTCGTTTGTGTCAAAGTTCAAGGGCATTTTTGCGTTTTTTTCGTCAATGCAAAGCACATAAATAGTGCCCTTTCACCAACAGTCAAAGCTTGGGATGTATGAATTAGTGCTGACCGTGTACGTCGTGATAGATGGGTAATTTGTGGGGGAAATCAAATGGCAACTGCGGGTTGCGATATCAACCTGGTGCAGTTCGGTGCGGATTCGGCACTCCTGCTGATTACAGTTTCAACTTTAAAGTGGGTTTAAGACATGTATGTTGGGGCTTTCTTCAAGGAGAGTGAACATGTGTAGGGGGGCGAAAAATATTTTGCACAGAAGGTGTAGAAAATTTGAACTAAAAGAGCGAAAAAGAAGAGAAAGAAAGAAAAAAAAAAAAACTCGGGATCCCTAAAGAGCTTGTGTATGAATCTGCGAATTGCATTTTGGTAAACTGACTAACGAGGCTGCAGCAGAAGAGCGCTCTTCACAGCAAATAACAACTCTATTGATCAGCACAATTGGTGATGTCTTAGTGCAATTCCTATGGCCTAGCAGAAAACCTTTCTACTTAGGTTGGCAGTTTAAATGGAAAATACTAACCTTTGAATAACTCTGGCAATTGGTTGTTTATGTACCATTTTCGTATAATCCGACTTGAAGCCGAATGCGTCTATGGTAAACTTACCTTTTGCAGCCATAAATTCTTCAGCACAGGCAGAAAAAAAACCTTCACCAGGTTTCTACCGTGCCCCACCTTCTATCCCATCCGCTTTTCTGTACTTTCCTCTAGGTTCTCTTCTGGAACATTGCTCTTTAGTATCAAAAGCACTTTAATCGCTAGTGATTGCTGCATGTCAAAAGCCGATCTCACAACTGGTGAAAGATCGCGAATTGAGTAAAAACACCTTTTCCAATACTCAAGTCTTGCTAAATACCGGAAAACTTTCTCAGTATAGTTTGGCGCAAGCAAATTGGGTGTCCCATTAGTACTAAACAATGCCAAAAGCTTCAAATTAAGGCCAGATACTCGGCAGATGATGGTGTGTGCACGAGTACCGCCAAGATCATAGAGACTTAGTAGATGCGCGCATCCCAGCAACGTTTGGAACACGTGTTTGGCGTACACGAGCTGATCAGAAAGGTCGTTATCAAAAGGCGTTATATCTTCAATTATTCCACTCAAACGTGCGAGCTGTTTCGCTAAGCTGGCAGCCGACCAATCAAAGGCTGTCTTGAAGTCTTTTTGTTGAGATAATTCCTGAAATCTGCCCACCAAGAATTCTAGTTGGGACCTTGCCTCATTTATGGCTTGAGCCGTAGAGTTTGAAGGACTTTTTGGGTTAAAATGTTCGCCTTTAACGGCCAACATTTCGTGATGTAATGTTGCCAAAACACATTTTGCAATTATCATCCGGGAAATGAAAGTGATGAGAGTGGCTTTGCAGATCATGTTGTCTTATTCCTGTGTGTTTGTGTGGCTTTACAACGTGTTCAAAGTTTTATATATAGCAGACCTAAAGTGAAACGTGATATTTCAGATGTCATGGAGCAGATTTCATCCACAACAAGTACTACGTGACATCCGATTTGAGAGCCAGAGTTTGTAAAGCTTTTGTCTGCAACAGTGGTTTCAAGTAGTCCCTTAACACAGAAATACTTGGACCTTTCAGCTCTGAGAGCCATTAAAGGGAGCATCAACGAAAATGTTTTCGAAACATTCAATGTACATCCAAATCATTGGATTTTTCCTCTCCAGAACTTTTGAGACTCTGCGGCACCTTTTCCTCTCTTTATATCTTCGCTTACATTCTGGTCGGCATCCACTCTTTTTGGGATGTACTCGAGCACTTTCTCAATATCAATGGCTGCTTCAGGTCCGTCCCTATGGTTTATTGGAATCCTGACAACGCCATTCTCATCAGCTACAATAAAGTCACCAGGCATAATGTTGAAATATTCGGCATCCGATCCATCGATTCCCATGATTTTGGCCCTTACAGGTACATCTATGCCAACGACTTTCACCAAAGAGCCTGGAGCAGTTGTACCCACACCATAGGACCACACTGGATGGCCTAAATCTCTATGTTCGGCCAAATCTCTGATTCTTCCGAGGACTACAGACCCTGCCGACTCTCGGTATTTGGCTCTGGTGGACATGAGCCCTCCATACAACGCATTGTTTACCGTGACAAATGGAGCCTGTATAAGCTGTTGCGCCTCGGTGAGCGCAACCAAGAGAACGCTGTCTTTTGGGATTTCGTCAATGTATGATTTGCTCAAGGCAGGCCTCGGATCCGAATTTGGAGCATATAAAACAGTGTACGCGGGGCCAGCCACTGAAGAATAGCCTTGTTTGGTGCCATCTCCATGCAGTGATCTTTGAACGAGATTCGGGATAAACCCGCCATTTTTTAACCCAAAATTGACCAAGGCATCTGAAACATCACACGAGGTGAAGTGAGAAAGTCTTGTGCGGGTGGACATTTTGTCGAGTCTTGGAATAATTGGAGGCGAACCGTTGTGCTGAAGCAGATGGTGTGTTATTTTCGAAAAGATTTGAAAAAAGGTAACACACCCCGGAGCATTAAATTTTTTTTATATTTATCTTCACGGACTGACAAACTTTACTAGTATTTTTATCAAACAAGATTCACATGTACAGCCGAAATATGGGGTAAGACCTGCAGGATGGCCGAGATCCCGGAGTTGAATTTTCGTGAGATAAATGTAGGGAGCTCGAATGGCAGAGTAGGACAGATCACATGACCACGTCTGAGTTCTAACCGAAGCCCGAAATATAACAGTAGTTGTGATCCCTCAGCAAGATTTTCTCAAAGTGAGCATTTTTTTAACAGTGTTTGGAGAATCTCGGTGAGTAAGCCATTCTTGCCGATTGTTGCAAATTTGAACCTCGTGTTGAAGTATGAAATGGCTCAATTGAACACCCAAGAGTAGTTCACATTTGAATCTCCGGTGCCATCTTCGAGCTTTTGCCCCTTAAGTTTGCTTTGCTTCAATGCATACACCTTACCAATTAAGTACAAAATACACCACTGACCGAAAAGAGCCAGCCTTGTCGCCAACTCGGGTGATCCTATGGAAATATAGATCTTGCTCTCTCGTATCACTCAAGTCTGCTCTTCAAGACTCTGATACGTTCTTCGTTTACTGTTTCGCTGATAGTGCCATTCTCATCCATAAGTGACGGATCTCTTGAGGCGCGAGACACCGGTTTTCCCAGCTTCGGCCCTATCTCGTCAGGTTTGGTCGCTTCCTCGATAATGACAACATTTTCGGCCACCTTGAATCGGCTCATATTTTCAAGAAAGCTCTTGTCGATTTGGTAGTCTTTCAAGATGTCTTCCTTCTTGACTCTGGGGTCATTTAGTGCATAAATGATACCCGTTAAAGTTCTGGGATGAATCATTGATCGCGACAGATCCACAGCATCAAGTTGTTTTTGTACTTCGTCCTGGCCCTTTTCATATAGTTTTCTGCGATTAAGTAGCTGTTTCAAAGCCCGTACATTTAATTGCTCTTCTGATTTTCGCTCGCTGTGAGAATGGATTTGTCGACCTAAGCTATTGATGAGTTTGATAAAATCGGGGTCGGCCTGCGGATCCATACCATCTTTTCCTTCTGGGTTTTGTTTTTGCGTGCTGGTTTCAGTTTGTTGCTTTGTTGAATTCATCTTACTTGGCGATGCTGCCTCATTGGCTTGTGGCGACACCTTAGGCTCTGAGTTGGAGTTGTTAAATCGATCTTTTAATTTTTGCGATGGAAGCTGAACCCTTTGACTCGAATTACCAGTGATGACGTTTGTCTTCGATATATTTCCAGTGAGTTTCCTAGCCGGCTTCGAAACTTTGTTACCCATGGTGCTTACTAGAATATGTGGAGAAGAAAGCTGACGGTTCGTCCCATCTTTAACAGCGTTCGCGGAGACGATTTTCAATAGTGTGCACTGTGCAAGGAGGTGCCATAATAATAATGAAGTAAGGTTGACGCCGTGTTCCTCGTGCACTGACTTTGGGCAGCAATCTTTTACCTTTATTGACCTTTGCAAACTTTTTAAAAAAAATTCATATCTTTTTTGAAGCTCACCTAACGTTTCTTGTCGAAAACTAAAGGATCAGTTGATAGAAATGGGTGTACACATATATATAATAAGCAACCGCATCGCCAATAACGTAATGCCTTTGCGGATTTCTTCAACTTCTTTTTCTTTTTGAACGGTTCTAAAATTCCTTATAGTTTCAATCTTTCTTTTCAATAATTGCCTGAATTCTCAGGTCGTTTTACATTGCTTAATTGGGATGGGGTGCGTCTTGCATCGCGTTATTCTCAATGATGGCAGGGCCTTCTGCCCTATTATGATTTAGTGTACATGCAAATAGAAACTAGCTTCGAAGCTGGATTCTTCTTTCTAAGACTTTTCCTTCTTCTTCTTTTTGTCTTTCTTATCCTTTTTGTCTCTCTTGTCTTTCTTCTCCTTCTTCTCCTTCTTTACTTTTTCACCGTTCTGGCCTTCCGTCAGATCCAGTAGTTCAATCCTAGCCTTCTTTAGCAACCTACCATCACCATCAAGCCGAGGCTCGGGAATAGGGTGTGCCTCTTTGAAGTCTTTTGCTGCATATCCTGTGGCGAAATGTCTCATTCGCAAGTCGTCGGCCTTTTCGACGTCTTTTCTAGGCTCAACCATCACGTCATAGTTGATTTCTGGTACTTTCACCACTTGTCGAATGGTGAAAAATCTATCTATCTTCTTGTCGAACAAGTTACCGTTAATGATCTTATATTTAGCAGTCTCCGAAGAGAAGTGCTCTTCATTCACCTGAAAGTCCGAATCCTGCAACTTAAAAGATTTGACACCGTCATTTTTCACCTTCTTGGATGTGAACGAGACTGGTAAAGTCTTCAATTCCGATACCGGGAAGTCCCTGGGTGTTTTGATTAGCCATACTTCTTTGTTCTCTATCGTGCTCTGAGGACTAGGCATATCTATCTTCTGGAAAAGCTTTGGAGGCTCGAACAGTTGCTGCTCATATTCAGAGCCGCTTTCCGAGTCGTACACATAGTCCTCAGACTTGAGCGAAGACATGTTAGTGCCGAAGTATGTGAGTCCTATTCCTAGCGATGCTCATCTGGCACAGCTGAAAAAAAGGCCCAGGCGTCCGTATGCAGGTCGTGGGGCTAGCTAATATATTGGCAATACTCGGTAAGCTAAGTAGGTACTAAGCGATTCAAGAGTCTGTAAAATTTAAAATTGAGGAATTTTACAGCGTTTATCGCAATCGAATATCATGTTGCTGTGTTTTATGGTTCTTATAACCTGGCTGAAAGCGAGTGTAGAGCTTGTTATCCATAGTCAAGTGACCAACAGCAGTCGGGCTTGGACGGTCGCAACTGGTTCATCGTTACAGCATGAACCTCTGGATGGTTTTGGTAATAACCTTTTTCATGTCAACAGAAATCTTAAATTAAACACCTCTGATTGGAATTTGTAAGGCTCTGTTCATTCAGTGTGCCTTATATCTAATTGGCGCAAATAGTTTCGCAGAACTGATTGGTGCCATTCTTAAAAAAAAAAAAAAAAAAAAAAAAAATCATAAGATCTTGAAGCCGTACATGCTCAAGGCAGAAGTCGGACGCCGTCATTTTCCCTGAGCCACCAGTGATATCCTTAAACCAGATAGGATAAGTGAAGAAAAGAACAGAGAAATAGTCCAAAAACGTAACTTGGACAGGAAAAGCCTGTCTTGGCAAAGAGCATAGCAAATTTATAAAGTGAAGAGTCTTTTCGATCGGAAAATCAACAATGCAAAACGGCATTTGAAACCATAATTAAGCATGTTTGTTATCAAAAGGAAATATGCACTCAGCCGAGCATCATGCGGTACACCGCCAGAGCTATCGACCGGCAAGACTTAAAAGCAGCGCCGCATTTGACGGGATCAGTCGATCCAAATGATAACATTTTTCAAAAAGCTAATCACTCGAAACGTGCAGATAATTAAAGTTCGACAAGTAAAATTTGTAGGAAGCGATGGATACAGAAAAGATTTGAAAAGAAAAAAAGACAAAAAGAACAGAAGCCAAACTTTGGGAAATGCGGCCGAGCCATTCTCCAAGTGCACGTGTGCCTCAGAACGGCTCGCAACCTTGCCGAATTCGTGGTTGCCTTCCTTGATAATTCACGTGCCCATAAATGAGATTAAAACGCTATTTGAGTATTCATGCGGATGTTTCCGATTACTTAAAGAGCGAACACCTCCAGATCCTTGGTTTGAAATCTCTTAATTTTTTCAAGTTCGGAGCGAAAATATGAAAGTACCGTTGACTCTAGCGCTTGTTTTGAGTGCGCACGCACTGCTTGTTCCCAATTTTTTGCACCCAAGACAGAATCAAGGATTTAACCTGTGTCCCAACAATACCCCAATCACATGCGACGGAAGCACCAATGTCAACTCATGCTGCTATGAAAGTCCTGGTGGGGTTTTTGTTCAGACTCAATTTTGGGATTATGACCCAGCTACCGGGCCCTCGGATAGCTTTACTATGCACGGGCTCTGGCCAGATAACTGTGATGGCTCGTATCAATCGAACTGCGATCGTCTGTTGAATGTGCAATCCAGAAACATTAAAAATATCATTGCCAAAGAGTATGGCGACATCAACTTGCTCAAAATAATGGAGAATTACTGGAAGAATTATGATGGCTCAGATGAAGTATTGTGGGAGCATGAGTATAACAAACACGGGACATGTGTAAACACCAATCGACCAAATTGCTACGGCACAGGCTACAGGAGTGATGAAAATATTTACAACTACTACAAAATTGCTGTTACCTTGTACCAGAAGTATCCTACATATGAGTTTTTGGCCAATGCAGGCATTTACCCTTCTACTTCCAAAACGTACACTTTTGATGAGATTTCAAGTGCTCTCAGAGCAGGTTTTGGTGGCCATGCAGTTTATTTCAAATGTGACAGCAACCAAGCCTTACAAGAGGTGTGGTATTTTCACCACTTACAAGGCCCTTTGATCCGCAACACATTCATTCAAATCAATTCCTTATCCCTGTCGCGGTGTCCAAACTCCGGGATTAAGTATTTGCCCAAAAATAAATAGAAAAATCAATTGGAGAAACTTTTGCGAGGTGTCTCATTTAGGCATATCGCACTCAACTGTCTAAAAATGATGACCTGCGGTATTAATGATCGGGTAACGTATCTACAACCTTTAAAATGGAATCATACATGTGAGGTGTTTTAATTAGGCAAGTTTCGTAGACTATCTAACAATGAGAACCTACGTCATACTGCTGGTGCAAGGATTGGCACACAATATTACCAATCGAGTGAGCCGACTTGGCGTCGGCTCTAACTATATAATGACCAGCTTTCCCACCCTAAGTGTTGGACAGCCAGACTGGTTTCACTAGATCTCACTTTATACAAAGGTCAGATGTAAGAATTCTGATCTCCAAATATTTACTATACAGGCGTAGGCATGAATCTAAGCGTTGTAGATTAACCACTTGGAAGGTATTCGAAAAGTTCCATAGGCCTCTGATCAATACACCACTGACCTTGAAAGACCCGGAAGAACTTGACAGTTTCACCCAGTCGCGAGGAGGTTGAATTTTCTTTCTATTTGCCGCTGCAGACTTCAAAATTCCGTTTGTCGCTTCAAAATGAAAGACAAAAACTTTAAGCTTCTCTTTTCTCGGTGATTTTCACGACTGATCAAGTCAGGCAACCGCAATCGTATTTTGTTAGCTTCGCCTATGATGCAAGTCTGTATCGCGCTTACATGAGCGAAAAATAAGAACACATATTTACCAGCGTGTTTTGCCTTTGCAACAATTAAAGCCTAACCAGACTGGTCGAGAATCAAACTTGAAGCTTTTAAAGACTATAAAGATACATTTCTAAACCAAATTACGTCATCATGGTGCTTTTTGAAATAATTATAGAAGGAGTGAATCTGTAATAGTGTTGTGTGTGGTGCATATAAACAAAGACAGATGATTGAAGCTGTCATCATCAGCTCGTAAAAGACGGTCCTTGCGGAGCTGTTCCCTGCAGAGCTGGCCGATAAACATGGACTTCATGAAATGCAAGTTTTCAAGCAAAATGGAACTGCTAGAACGTTAGACCCAAAGCTTGGGCCATGACTCAGTCATAGACTAGAAACTTAAGGCTAGGATAGTGGATAGGTTTGAATAATTGGATACCTTTTAAATAAAGAAAACTATTTTTAAAAATAGATAAAAGTCACAGTGTGTATTCAAGTGTGTCTGCCTGATGAGTGGAAGATACATTCAGGTGTTGAACCGATCGACCGAGTGGCGGTGCGCGTGCGGCTGAGCAGAGGTGTTCAAAAAGCCTACGCTACGCTTCGTAGCCTACGCCGCGTAGCGTAGGCTTTAGAAAACCCAGCGTTGGAACGTGCGTAGCGTTCTCTTCTTCCTACGCTACGCTTAGTAGTGAAGCGTAGCGTTCCCTTCGTCCTACGCTTAGTAGTGAAGCGTAGCGTTGCAAGTGAAGCGTAGCGTTGGAACAGTGTG